>VUQG01014556.1:23083-39612 GCA_015106755.1 Etia nguti | reverse complement strand
TTTTTTTTTCCTTTTTTTTTTTTAAAAAATAAACGAAAAAAATCAACAAAAAAAAAGAAAAAAAGTGCCCATGTGTCATATATATATCTATACACACACACACACACACACACACATTCATGCACACACGGACACGCGCACACACACTCTCGTGCAGACCTCACAGTTTACTTTGTTATTGTGCATGAGAGCCCCTGAGTGTGAAAGCCTCTACAGCAACCGCTACCGCCCGCCAGCGTGCACACACACACACACTTTAAAAACACACACACACACGAGTCACGCACTGATATTTTTAGCCATTGTACAGCAGTTTTACTCATCAAAGCCTTACCACTAATCTTTGCACTCCTGTTCTATCTCTCTCTATTAGTATCTCGCGCACACACACAAACACAGACGTCAGGCTTCAGCGTGGATTGTTGTGATTGTTTTCCCGCGCTCCGTCCCGCTCCTCAGCTCCCCCAAAAAATGATAAATAAATAAATAAAAATGGAGGTGAGAGTCATGCGCAAAGCCTTATTTCTCAAGAACCCTCTTATCCCTTTTGTTGAGTTCAGAACGTCTCCAAGTCGGCGCCGTTTGTCTCAGACGGCGATGATCATTACTTTTTGTGTATCACCTCAGACGAGCGTGCTCGCTTTCATGATGTAAGCACAGGGCAAGACTCGCTCGTTCGCAAACGAGCCTCGATCTTTTGAGGAAAAAGCACACGCCGGCGTCGGCTGGTCAGAGGAGAGAGGCGGGACGGGTCCGGAGCAAGTTTTGAGCTCGTTTGATTTCCCTGTCGCCGACCTTGATCCTTCTGACGTTTCCTCTTCTTCTTTTTTATATAAGTGGTCATGAGACTAATACATGTGTGAGTCTTGTGGTGTAAACGGGCCAAAATCATGTTTAGATGCCAAAGTGTGTTATTGACATTCATCATAGTCGAGCCGTTTACATGGCACAGTGTTGTCAGTCTATTCAACTGCCCCCCGTCCCCCCTCCCTGAAAGCCTAGTTTACGGTCTGCAAAAAAACTACAAAAACTAAAAAAAAACAAAAAAAAACTAAAGATGGCAGCATTATTTTCTACAGAAGCTCACCAGTCGCCTTAACCAGGGGAGCGTTGTACCAGTATTACAGAAGATGTTGTCAGTCAGTGATGTGTGCCAAGTCTAGGTTCACTTTCGTGTGCCGTTAACCTCTCACTCGTCTGGGTTTTCACTCTTCCGCCATTTCGTCCGATCGGCCACAGCGGGAAGGCGCAAATGGCTCCTCGCAGCAGTTGAAGGCGATTCAGCGAGAACGAGAGAGATGGAGGCATCTGTTTGAAGGATGCCCCTCTCCGTCTGGTTGTTGTCTCCCAGGCTAACCGGGGTTATTAGAAACAGGGCTATGTGGAGAGACGTCTTATTGGAATAGCGACGGGGGAAATAAAGCGCTTGTTGGTTGGAGAGGGAAGGGTCACGTCCACGGGTCCCGCGCGCAGGCGAAAACAACAGCCAGAGCCGAGATGAAGGCAATACAGCTTTCATTATCCGCTCTCCGAGACCAAACGCGATGCCAAACTTTATGCGATCTCACGGAGGGAGGCGAGCAGACTTCTTTTTTTCCTAAATGCAGTACACACACACGAGCCGTGCCACAAACAGCCATAGCTACCTGTACGAAAGTCCCCAGACAGTCCCCAGATCAGCGTCGATGGACCAGGTTTTGTGTAATCGCGCCTTTTTTCAGCCCGTTCCAGCGCTGTCGTTTCCACATTCTGAACGTCCCAAAAAAGCAAAGAAAAATTGCCAAATCTCACCGACTTGCACACAAGCCCCACGTCGCACAGTCTCGGTGTGAAGCATCTCGTCTTTGTGTCCATGTCGAAGCACAACAGGGCCGTAGAAACAGAGTTTCTGTCGAGCGGCTCGCCTCAGGGGCTGTCATCGCCGATGCTCGTTGTAATCTTTCTATCTTGTCACTGTTCACTTCTCTGTTCTCCTTCTTTCTTAATTATCTTAAGTGCTATTTATCAAACAATGAAATCTGAAAGGAAAAAAAAAATTGAACTTGTCGTTTTTTTGCATTATGGCTTATGTCAAGTTTTTTGAGGAAAAATGTTTTGTGTGTTCTCTCTTCCTGTGGCGTAAAAAAAGAGCTTGTTGTCTGTAGAGATTATCCAGTTTTCTTTTTTTTGGGTTGTTGTTGCTGTTTGCTGTTGTTGATTTGTTTCTTTTTAATTCTCAAAAAGGTTTTCAAGTAGTTTTCAAAGTTATTGTCTCGAGAGAAGCCAAAGTCAATGCATTTCAGTGGATCCTGTAAGCGTGATGTATGTTTGTTTGACAACTCTTCGAAAATCTGTCACTGGATGGGATTTAAAAAGTACAAAAAATGCAGGCTTTCCTATTTCTACAACTGATTGTACTTATGCATTTTGTACCAGTGGAATTTTTTATACTGGAGATTAAAGGATACAACAAAAAAAATCTTAGAAAAAAAAAAAAAAACGCTGTCTGGCCTGGTGGTGTGGCCTGACCCTGACTGGTCCCCGAGTATGATTTCTTAGCTGGCATCGAGAAAGTTGGCTTTTGATATAAGATTTTCTAGGAGATCTTTGGCTTTATTTCTTTCACTTCTTTTTCCTCACTTGAGTGTTGTTCTTTCTTTCTACCTTTCTTTCTTACTTTTTTTCCCCCTTTTTGTCCGAAAAACAGAGCGTAGGTGAGTGTCAGACCTTTCATTTTTTGCTTTATAAATAGTTCTTAGCAAGTTTGTCTATACAACAGCGGTAAGTTTCATTTGACTTCTGTATTGTGCCGTCTACACGATAAGACAATTATAGAAAAGAAGGAATAGAAATATTTAGTCACCTTCAGTGGATTAATGTATTAGTTTAATAAAGAGATCAACTAATTAGAAGATTTTTGCTTTTAGCTGTTTAGATTTTTCCGGTTTCTCTGTCCTTCTCTGTGAACTAACTGTGTAGCTGAAGCAGTCAGAATTATTTTTGTAAACGTATGTTCTTGTGTGATGCAGTTTTTTGCTTCTGTCTCCTATATTAAACCATTTTTCCTAATACTTGTCTCTCTCTGTGTTGTTATGTTCCAGTGGCTGTCTGATGTTGTACTGTTTCACAACCTCTCTCCCTGCCGTTTTCTCTCTTTCTCTTCTTCGTCATAGTCTCTCTCTCTTTCTCCCTCTCATTCTACCTTTCCCCTCTCATTTTCGTGTTTTGTTTTTTTTAATTCTTTTATTTATTTTGGTTATTGTTTTGTTTTTATCACATAGTAAAGTTGACTCCATCCGCAATGACAACTCACTATGCTGTTCTCACGAAACATAGTAAATATACATCGAGGTGTTTGTATGTATATTACTGTGTAGCCCAAGTCGTCGCGCGACAGTCAACAAGTGCTCCCCAACCCAAAAAATGGCAACGCGGGATCCTGCAAATCCAAATTTGACCAGGAACACCAAAAAAGCTTGTTAGTTGGGTCTAGAAATCCCTTAGCTTAAAAGAATGGTTTGACATTTTGGGGGGAAATACACTCGTGCACTTTCTTGGTGAAAGGTTAGGCCTTCTCTCCTTTAGGTCTTTGAGAAATATATATCTCTAGATCCTTGGAGTTGCAGGGATTTGGTGACCTTTAGGTTCTTTTCTTTTCCCAGTGTCAGTTGGAAACCATAAAAAGTTTTTCTTAAACTGAGTACATACTATTACTCGCTATTTTGGTGAAATTGTAGTGTCAAAATCCTTTAAATATAGGTTGAATTATAGGTTAAGAACTGCAGCTGTTAGAGTTTTTTGTGAGCAAAATTGTCAGTGAGGATTTTGTTATCTCCTCCAGTGTAAACAGGATTTAACTGAAATCTGTCTTTATTCAAATAAACACTAAACAGCAACTGAAAGAAAGTTCCTACACTTGTCTAGCTTATAGCTCCCTACATACAGCCATTTGTCCTTTTACACATTGCTTTTTGGACAGATTAAAGATTAGGTGTGTTAGTGAGTTTTATAAGCATTGATGAGTGGTTTTTATTTCACATATAGGGGCAGCTGTTACCATTCTTTAAGCTAACTTAGCTGCTAGCTATAGCTTCCTTTGTCCTAATATCACCTCATTTAGTTCATGCCAAGAAAGCAGATGAGTGCATTTCCCTAAATGTTGAATTATACTGTCAATTGCTAAATTATTTGCATTCAAAAGCTGTCTTTTACTAACTTTAGTCCCACTGAGGACTGTGATGTTTGATATTTTCCCCAACCTTTGAGATAAACCCTGAATTGGCCTTTAGTAATAAGGTTGGCTCTGACTGGGGAAAGGCTAACTGTGAACGCTCCCTCATCAGGGATCGGCCCACGCAGTCCTCCTTCCTGTGCTGTCCGCTGTCCTGGGCGAGGCCTGTCCACTGTATGTCCACTCTTTGTCCAATCCACTCCCGTACTGTCTCACCGTCACAACTGCATCCCCAGTAGAGAGGAAAGAGAAGTCAAAGGTCAAAGTTTTCACCTTTCACGCACAGATATCAAGCAGGGGTTTTTGACATGTGCTTGAATTGCAACAACAACAACAAAAGTGGTACTTCTGCTTCGATCATCAAAGGTTACCTCAGAGGAATGACCATAACTAAGGTCTTCAGAAATGGGAAGATCTGGAAAACACTCTCTCCTTTTAAATGCGTAAATGCATATTTTTAAAATGGGTCTAATAACTCAGACAAACTGCATATCACCTCACGTCAAAGTAGCTCTTTAAACCAAAGCTGCGACCCACAAAGCTCAAATTTCTTCTTTTTTAGAACTACGTATCACAAATATTCATGTAGCTGTACATTATGTGCTCTCTGGCACATTATGGCGTCTTATCCTTTTCATCACTGCACCAGTCCACCTAGTCTGTTATTAAATATTGATTGTGAGGTTCAGGCAAGGCATACAATAAACTACCCTCAGCCTGTGGATCCAACCCTTGGATAGATAATATTAGACCTCTATTATTCTCAATGTGTGGCCTGGAATTCAACAGAATATCTCCAGCTCTGAGGGGTTTTTTGGTTTGTTTTTTTTTTCTATTTAGTTTTTGCTCTTTGGGTTTTATCCCCTTTCTATAGAATCCTTTTTAAAATGTGAAAGAAGCCAAGATGGGAATGTTTAAGCCTTCAAACCATCAAAATTTGAACAATGCTCAGAAACACATGCAGAACATTTTAAAGGATTTGCATGCCTCCTGTGTGAAAGGTGACCACCACATCAGCTGTCACCCAGCATGCTCCCAGATTCAAGGTAAGAAGAGTTCAGTCAAACACAATAATCAAGTCAAACAGAGATTTGATGAGAGTGTGGGTGTTCGAATTTCAACTTTTCTACTTTGTTTCCTTTGAGTATTTTTAACACTTCAGCACTTTCCTTTCTTCTCAAATTTAAAAAGTACTTTGAACAGCATTTCAGCGGTGCAACAACACAGTTTTACTTCTAAAAGATTTGCAAGCACTCCAATGAACAATATATTACAAAGCCAAATGTGCAATGGAGAAAGGAAACAAATAGTTCCAGTCATAACAGACACTGTTATTTAACTAAAAGCCATCATTTTTCTACAGTTGTATCCGGGTGACCTTAAGAGACACCACAAAGGTGTCCTCTAAAACACACCCATCACAAAGACTCTTAGCCACATTGAATGAATAACACATGAATAAATCCCACAATCAATACCAGACTATTAATAGCGAGTAGACAGCAGTGATACTGGATCAATACTCCAAACACAAAGACACTGCGAATGAAAATAGAGGAGTCACGCTAAATCCAATGTTGGAACACCGGTGATGGTTTTGGAGTGTGACGAAGCCACTGTAAGTAAATTCAGGTCATATTTTGAATGATACAAGTGAAGTATACTGCATTAAAGCACTGTGCAGCTGATAATCAGCCCATTTGTTACCACTGAATGACACAGCTTGTGTATTATTCAATCCCTAACAAGAAGCGAGACATGCCAAGGGGGCTGACACACAGGCGCACACACTCTCAATCCGTCACATTCCCAGTGGAAACGTAGAGACTTCCTTCCTGCGAGGAGCGAGACGGGATGCTCTGCGCTCGCCGTCGCCACGGAGAAGCAGAGGAGAGAGAGCAGGAAATTGGTCGGGTCATAGAGAGAGGATGAGCGGAAGAGAAGTGTTTGATTTGAGCTAATCGAGATTAACAGCCATCAGAGGCTGATGCTCCACCAGAGACAGCAGACAGGAAGACAGATTATTCCTGATGGGGTTACTTTATAGAGGGGTCAAAGGTTAAGGAAGATTTGCTGCACATGTTTAGAGTCCCAACACTGCGTTTTGTCACAGGTAATGTAGTTGAAGAAAGGAGCATTTTTCTCCTGGTTACAGCATTTTCCCACTATAGATACCACGTATAAATTTCCTATATATGGTGTGTAAACCCATTCACACAGGTACAAACAGGTACAACCCCACAAAGTTAGAGAGACTCTTGAAGTAACAGAGGATCCCCTATGAGCAGCACTTGGCAACAGTAGGGAGGAAGAACACCCTTTTAAAAGTAAAAGACCTCCAGCAGAACCAGGCTCAGGAGGTGGCAGCAGCCTGCGTCACATTTTTCATACTGTACCTCCTTGATTCCTTTCCTCCTCTCCTTCCTTCCTAGGGTGGAGACATAAGGAGAGAGGACTCGAGAAGGTCTAAATACTCTCAAACTCCCACTGGCTGGACTGTGGTGTGGTTTAACTACATCTCTAATTTCTAGCTATCATTTGAAAACAGGTAGTAACCCAACCAGCGACGTCATATTTCAGTTCATGTTATGGATAGTGTGCTTACAAAGCCTCAAATATATATATTTTTTAATCTAGAAGAGTAAAAAAAACATTATTTTTACATGTTTAGCTCCATTTATTTCTATTCACTGACCACTATGGAGACACAGAAAAGAAAGATGTGAAAATCCTGCTTTGTGTCATTTAAAAATAAAATATTCATCATGTTTCACAAAGAAGATCAATTGAATATTGGATTGTGTGCTTATTAACAACAGTTTTTAGGTTGTAACATAATATAAAAATGCAATAATAAATATTAAAGAGTACAGGAACTCTATCAGTGCCAAACACTAACACCAAAATGAGGCAAATTTAAGAATACAAAGCATGATTTAAAAAGGTAATTACTGTGTTATTCTTGAGAGGGACCGCATTTTAAGAAGGAAAAATATGCACATTTTACAAAATACTTGCAAATTCTGTAAATTAGCAGCAAATAATAATAATATGATCAAATGACTTTAGTTATTGTGCAGAACTTTAGCTAAAAAAAACAACATCAAGAAAGAGCTCCTCTATTAGAGTATATTTACTGTAAGTACATCAGTTTTGTACTGAGCTGATTACATTATGATTTACATCTATTCAGCTTTTAAAGAGCAAAACCGTTCGTTTCCCCACTTTTCAAGCTTCCCTTTGAATTCAGCGTGCCACGGTAAGGAAAACAAAAAAAGCACGACTGAGACTGAAACTCCAAATAAAGGCTCTCTTTGGTATGCAGGTAATTAAATTATAGTCTTGATCAAAGGAAGGCCTGGGAGAGCTTTTTATTTTTATTTTTTTCATATTCACCTCCTATTTCTTATGCATTCCTTTGAAGAACTGAAGTGAGTCATTCCCCTTTGTTAGACAAAATATTCACCGAATTGTTATGCTTATGCAACGCTTAAGCTTGTTGGCAGAACACGGAAGAACCGGAGCAATATGCGTGTAAAAACCAGCTACTAAAAGGAGTTTGTGCGTGCGGCTCCCGTCAGCAGAGTCAGCTGATGCAATGCTGCCATCTTGTGTTTTGAAAAAGGAAAGAAAGCCGTGATACAAGGAAGTCCAGAAAACCAGCAGTCACAGAGGAGATGCTCTGCTGATACCACACAAAAGAGCGCATCGCCTCAGTATCGGAGGATAATGCCTGTGTGTGCATGTGTGTATGTGCTTTAAATGGAAAGCTCTTTGATGAGATTAGCACAATATACCATGCCCTTCATTAGGCCACTTATTCCTCACTGATATTTGAGCATGCCGGATCTCAAATCAGTGTTTGATCTCTGCCAAAGGCTGTGTTTGTGTATTGGTACTTATCTCCCACAGCACCCTTTAGGCCTTTGAAGTAACAGTAACACTCCTGTGCACTTCAGTCACTACCTATCAATACACACCACACCTGAAAAGGTGGAGAACAATGATTAGAAATTCAGATTTATTGTTATTTTAAGCTGACAGCAGCATATGCACTTGATCAGACTAAGCCCTGTTAGATGAAACAAGTGTCTATCCCATAGGTGTAAACATGGAGCCAGCTTTTGAATGATTCTACTTGTAATACTATTCATTAAGGGTGGTGTTACCCAGCTGGTATGAAACATGACGTTCTTTCTTATCAGTTCAAACCTTTAGTTAGCTTGGTTCACATTTATGTTATTTATATAGTACTAGTTCACAGCAACAGTCATCTCAAGATTATATTGTAAGGTGAAGAGAGAGAGAACCCTGACAATCAGATGATCCTCTATGAGGAGCGCTTTGTGAAAGTGGGAGGAAAGAACTCACTTTTAACAGGAAATGGAACAGAAAGTGGCAGTCTGTATTTACAGTCTTGTCTATAGTGAGAAAGCTAACATAAAAACAACCCTAATGTAAGAATTTATAGGAGCATCATGTGCAGCCATGGGTGACCAGGTAGCCCACTCAAAGACTGTATGTAAAAGATGGACATCACCTACCTTACCTGTTCTGGAATACGCATTTTAAAGTCTCAAAATTAGCATTTTGGCTTTCACCATGTTTGTTTGGTTTTTTTGGAGGCAGAATTGATCATATTTAAAGGAGAAGGTGGATTAATAAATTACAAGAAAAGCCTTGGTTGACAAGCGGCATTCATGAAATTTGAGTGCAACACACAATCATGGATACCAGCTAATTAGTGCTAAATAAGTAAAAGAATGCTAAGAACGTCACTTACGAAAACTGGATTGTGTTTTCTAAATTATTTTTATTGTGTTTTATTTATTTATTTATGTATTTTACACAGGACAAAGTACACATCAAGGTATATTATTAGCCAGATAATTCCAGTAAAAATGCCTCAAAAAGCATCAATGGTACAAATAAAGTTCAAAATAAATCACAAATGTGGCATATAGTTTATATATGCCATAAAATAAATGACAGCTTCAAGGATCCACCCTTTCCCCACGTCCCCCGTACAGACACAGGCACCCTGATCTGGGTGTCTGCATTTGTAAACCTGCCTCGCTCATCCTAATGTGACAGAGAGCTGCTGAGATTCTGAGTTTTTTACTCCTATGATTTCAGAAACATTCTGCCTCTGTTATTAGATTTATTTGAACATCTCTGTTCTAATAAAGATCTCTCGAGGTCTGTAGTAGTCTTCCACTAAATGGGAATAAAGCCAGTGGATTTCAGTAGACTTTCAGTTGGTTAACCTGTGTGGGTTAATACACGGCAGCATCCTGTGAATTAGTCATCAGTAAACCTCAGTTTAGAGCAGGAAGAGTTATTTGGACACTAGTGACACTTTATCATCAGATTAGAATAGATTTTCAGTGTTTCTGTCTTAATAATATGTTTTTTTTTTAGTTTGATACTAAAAACATATAAAGCCCTGAAAAAAGTATATTAGGATCTTTAATCTACAACAGCTTCCTTACTCACTGTCAATAATCAGTGATTGAGAGATTATTGGTTGAAAACTCTTAATTAATGGCCTAATAGTTGTAAAACTGTGTGTAATACATGCTGACAATGACTAATGCGACGCCAACAGAGTACTAATATGCGTGTGATTAAGCATCCAGTTAATGCTGATGGATCACTGTAGTTCTTAAAACGACTTAAACTAAAGGAACTTCACGTGCTCGCTCCCTCATCCACCACACAGCAAAGCAATGCAGAGCAACAATGAAGAGGCTGAAAGAGAATTATAAGAAAACAAAAGACAACAACAAGAGGTGCTGTTATCTTACCAGCTGCTGGCCTGCTACTTTATTACTTTAGAGTTCCTATCAGTGAGCAAACATTAAAAAAAAAAAAAAAACTATTGGTAGAGCACCTTTCATTCCAGGTGGAAGCACAAAATCCTGCACAATGCAGTCGCAAAATACATAATCTTTTGACTCAGACTGAGCTGAGCAAGTGAATTCAACAAAATCCTTTAAAAGATAGATAGAAGAGGCTGGGCATGTCCATCTCCGGCAGGTACGTACTCCCAGGTGGTCTCCAGCACGCCTGTATGGGCTGCGATCCCACCTGCTTCATCCATTTTTTCCTATGTTTTGTGTAGGATGGACTTCCACGGCTGCCAAGAAATGCAGACTTACTGTACAAATCCTCTTATGTTACACAACATTAATACACACATGGCATGAAGTGACACACAATGGAAGAAAGGAAAAGCTCATAACAGCACACATAATGTTAATAAACTCACATGTGGGCTACCCCAGGCCTATAAAGGATAACATTTTGTGCATGTAAATGTTCCTGAGATGCTGGAACACTTAGAGAGGAGGCACGTTTAAACTAAATATCCTCAGCAACTCTTTGGGCATGTTTTTTATAGCTTTTAGCACATTTAAAATGACATGCCAACCTGTTTCCAGCACGTTTGATCCCTCGGCTTACTTTAAGTGGACTCCTGATGAAGAAGTATTTTGTTGTGTTTGCGTTGGGCACTCGTAGGTGGAACTGATGTAGAATTCACTGCAGACAGCCGTGACACAATCAGCGGCTTAATAGGCCTTGAAATCAACACTCGCGGCAGGGCCAAGCCCGAATCAAGTCCCTCTCGTTGCCCCTTTAACATGGTCATGTGACACGTTAGGATAGCAAATAGGCAGTTACGCTAAGCGGCACAGGTCTGCAGGACCATCAAACCGGACTATAAAACACATACGTGATTACCTCCTGGCTGTGACGCTGTTTCCTGTCACTGAGCCCAGAACAGACTGAGGCGTATCGATTGATTGGACCACACACCCATTTAAAATTGGCCGCTTGTTTGTGTGTTTTCCGGTTTGCACTCCACAGATTTCGGCTCTGATTCACCGGAAAGTGCGTCCTTGACAAATGAAGGACATCTCCAATAAATGAGCACAACATGCAGCAAATGAATAAATCAATGGGTAACTGGGATTGAATCTGACATTGTTGAGAAAAGTCAATACGCTACCTAAGAACACCTAAGCATTAAATTAGAGGTGTTTGTTCCCTCAGTTCTCTTTATTTGTGTACATCATAAGGACTTCTGGGGTGCTGTGAAGGCCTAACAGCTAATCTCTGAAAGATCCTTCACATCAATTCACTGAACTTGACCAGGAACAGGTTAAAGAAGCGAGGCTATGAATGTTGACTTCTTGGTCCGTCTCTGGGATTTTTGATGACACGGTTGACCCTGTCCTGTTCTGTTTACCAAATGATGGCAGTGCATTACATTTGAAGGCATCAGGTGTAGTCCCGGTCACCAGCCAGCGCTCTGCAGTCAATAATATGGTCTGCTAGTGGGGGTTTAGCAGCTCCTCTCTATAAACAGTATGCTCTCGAAAGTAAATAGTGCAGCCCCTGTACCCAGGTCTCATTATACACTCTGGGTGTGTGTTTAAGGCTCCTCCAGGGCCTTGGCGCCTGCTGTAACGGCAGTGAAACACAAAACAGCAGACAGATCCTGGCTGAACTAAGCTGCACGCCGCTGAGCGCGCTCAGAACACCGCTCTGCAGCTTTGTGTCGGAGAGGAAATCTGCAGGATGTGCACAGATTTAAAACTCTTAAAGATGTTTTAAAGACAATTCTGGTACTGAAAGCACTTTCATTTCCTTTCATTTCCTTTCATTTCCTGTCCTGTCCTGTCCCGGAGTAAAGCCACTTGTACCAAACTTTGTGAACAGAAATCTTCAATGAGCAACCCTCCGATGGCCCTTTCCTTTCTAGTGCATCAAAGCGACATATCGACCTCCTGTAGGGAGCATTTGCAGGTTTTTTAATCACAATCACTCCACATCTTTTTGTTCAGTCATTTTCTGTCCTATCCCAGTTACATTAACTGTGCACATTCAGACAAAAAGGCAAATTTAATGCATTTTGAAGAGAAACCTGACACTAAAAGGACCGTTATGATCATCTCTCCTCTCTCTTTGTTTTCACCACAGTAGGTTGCACATTATCAGCAGGTTGTCCAAAATTAGGACAGGTTTTATTTTTTTTAGTTTCTTTTGCGTACAAATAGGCCAGGAGCAGCTCTTTTAAAGATCATGACAGCTCCCTTTTTCCTCCCAACTCGTTTTCTTTTCTTTGTCTCTCCTCATTTTTCATGTCCAACATCAATGAAATATAATTTTTCAGACAAAAACAAGAAGATATAAAAACATTTCCTTTGCATCCAAGCCCATCTGCAGGCTATGCTTTTAATCGCATCAAAAACACGATTTTACTCCTTTTTCCTTCCTGTTCCACCAAACTATTGGAGGCTGGAGGTACATTAAGGGCCTTTTATTATCCTATATTCTCTTTTCCATGAAGTCCAGTTTGGTTAGATTAGAAAATATGTTTTAAAAAAAATGTTGTGAACTTTTAAATGATTTGGAGCAGAAATCTTACAAATATATTACAGTATTGCACTGATGTGATTATTATGTCACCTGCAAAGCAAAACTGGAGCCAAACTAGTCTAGAACGTGCGCTGTTTATGCCACTGGAGAGCAGATGTATCTAAAGAGGGCAACCGCTAATGCCTTATCATTATGTAATCTGTTATTTTATCAGCAAATGCCTGTGTTGTTGTTGTTGTGTAAACAGCGGCGGTAATGGATTCCTCAGTGAAGCCAGACGAGGGAAATGTTTCCACACCGCGTGAAGCGTGTGGACACTCGACACCCTCTATATCAGAACAAGTCCTGTTTGTCGATGAAGCCGAGACGGGAATACAAATGAATCCGGTGGAAGCGGCAGCAGCAGATTAAAGTGTCTGATGGAAGAAGTTCATCCAAAAGCCTGTAGGACAGGGGTTTCAAGCATAAGGCCCGGGGGCTAGAATTGGCCCCGCAAAGGCTCCAAACCGGCTCACTGAAAGGCTTTGGAATTTTCTATGGATTTCTTTCATAGACTACAGCATTTCTTTATCGTCTCAACAAAACTGAGACTGTACAGTTAAAATTGCTCCTCTTTTTCTTATATTGTGATATCTCAGGGAGTAAGTGTGCGGTTAAACTGCTTCACACAGACAGAAAGGGGAGTTTCACTGGTCCAGCCCACTTCAAAGACAGATTAGATTAGACGTTTTTGTTTTTTCCACATGCAATTATAAATGGAACCACGTGAATATTGAACACCTTTTACTTGGATTAACTTGAATTTAAAAGGAACACATTTAAACTTAATCTCAGCGTGACAATGCACGCCTGTGATTAACATACTCACTGATTAATATGAACATGCTGTATTAAACCCCTGCCAAGGCTTATGGGGTCACACCGTCCCCTTCAAAATTTAATCCACTCTCCCTGGAGCCCTAAAACAAATACCACTGAACTAGACTACAATCCCAAATGGATGAGAGTTTGATCGGACCAGTGGTGGATGTAACAGAGTGCAGTCTTAATCTACTTTTTCTTACACGTGTACATTATCGTCTATATTTTACATGCAAATACTGTATTTTGTACTCCTTACCATTTGTTTTAAAGCTTCAGTTACTTCCTTTTTGGTGGATGCTGTATCAGATAACGATACCCAGCGCAGCATCAGTGATTAAACTAATCTCCAGCTCCATCATTAGAGGGTTTTACAGATGGCCACCCCTCCCTGAACCTGGCTCTACTTGAGGTTTCTTCCTGTTAAAAGGGATTTTTTTACTTCCCACTGTCACCAAATGCTTGCTCACAAGGGGTTTCTCCACTATTGTAGGGTCTTTGCAGCACACAACATAAAGCACCTTGAGGCCACTGTAGTTGTGTTGTTCTGCACAATGAGTACTTTCTTCAATACTTGGGACAGATTCGACTATACAGACAAAAGTATTGTGCCACACCTTTTTATCGATCTTGTCCTGAGCTTTGGCCTCAGCTTAAATGTTTAGAGGGATGTTCACGCTTCAGCTTCTTCAGCTTACATTTCCATGTTCCAGTAAGACTGCGGATCAGCGCACATAGTAAAGCCCATAAAAGCATGGCTTGATGAGTTTGACTGGCCCACACAGAGCCCTGACCTCAACCCCATCGAACACCTTTGGGATGAACAAGAATGGAGACTGTAAGTGTCCACCACCAGTGTCTAACTTTACAAATGCTCTTCTGGAAAAAAGGGCAAGCTCCAAAATCTTGTAGAAAGCCTTCAGGATGTCAGGAAGTGGCTCAGTACTTTTGCCACAGCTATGGTGAGGGAGATGAGGCTCGGTTTTGAATGCAGAGAACTGTATTTATTAAAATTAGAATACTTTCTGTGAATATCTATGGCAGATAAAGAAAACAGTCTAGGAATAAACATAAACAGGGTCATTAAAGAACAGAAAGTAGTCACAAATGACTGGACTTGGCCAATTTAGTTGCTAAAATAGCCAAGGATTAAGTGGGATTGTGCCTTTTAGTTAAATAAACATTTGCTTCGCCACCTTGCAAAATAGTTCATTCAATACAAAACTGTTGTAAGGCTCCCAAGCAGTGCCTTTTCTCACGTCACGCTTCACAATACCCACATACAGTAGATATCTGCTAAACTACACATTTATACATCACTCCCACGGCACTCCTCGTACATAGAACAAATCTCTGAGTGTATTTTACTGCATATAGCAACCAATTGTAAGCAGTACAAATGAATCTTGTATATATTTTTTTTCCTTTTTTCTGTACACATTATTTTTTTATTAATGTATTTTTCTAACATATCAAATTCACTTTTTCTTCCAGACCCTTGTGCTGCTAAAACATGTGAATTTCCCCAGTGTGGGATCAATGAAATAAAAATAAAAAATAAAACCATTGTTAAAATCCTGCAGTATTTCTTTATTATTCATATTACTATTACTTTTAATTGGATTTTTTTTTTCTATCTCTCGATGCAAGTTATGAACTGTCTTTGGTGGAAGGTGGACTACCATATAGGAAACGAGTGGCTGAATTTTTTTTTTAACCTAGACAATAACAAACATTAAACCCCAATAAATATTCTCCGGGAAAAAATTAAGGATAAATTAAAAACTTAAAAAAATAAAAAAAACTGATATGGAAGTTGCAAGCGGCCCTGTGATTGATTATTTGATCGACTATTGTGATTAAAACATGTATGACATTCTGATTCGGACTCAGATCAGAGGCCAAAGTTTTCCCATGATTTTCCTGGACTCGGTAGGAAGCAGGACCGACCCTGAGCCCTGTGGCTCATGTTTGTGTGAGGGCAGTCCTGCAGGCTGGGCTCGGCCCCAGCTGCAGCATCCAGCCGGTGAGATCAGATCAGCCCGGCGGGCGGCGCATTGCTGCTACCTGGCTGGGATCCTGCACGGCTTCCCACACACGGAGTTTGAGAAGTGCCCTGGACTTCCTGGTACGGGACCATGGACGCTTTCTGCTCCACTTTGCCCTGAGGTTTGTGACCAAGGAGGGGCCGTCGAGCTGAGAGCAAGGTGAGCCTTTGGGGAGTTTTGCGCCGGTGCGGCGGGTATTAATGTTAGAGCGGTTCGGAAGTTGTCGAGCAGCTCCTGAAAGGCATCTGTCAGTGGACACGGTAGCGATACCGCGGGGCTGAATGACGGCAGCCCGCAAACGGTGGCGTTTCGGAGTGAAATAGAGCATGGCGCCGGGACTTTTCTGGACTTCTCCCGGCACCTGTGTGGGATAATTCGGGTCATTCTGCGTTTAGAGGGAATGGTTCATTGTGTTTTATTGTGGTAAACTTTGTGCTTATTTGTATTCACCGAGGCCTACCTAGCCAAACCCCTCCGCTGTTGAGCTAGCAGAGTAGCGGAAGGCAACTTCCGGTCTCATCCTACAAAATAAAACTACCGCTGAAAGGGGTGGTTATTCGATGGAAGGTAGCTGTCACTGAGTATGATTTATTTTTACGTTTGCTGTATTTAGTATTTCATATCGTTAGTCATAGAATCACTGTTATTGTTTTGAAGATTTTTCCTGCTTCACACGAGCTCACACTTAAAAAAAGAGTGTAAAAAAAAAAAAAAAGGGGGGGAAAAAAGCTTAAAAATCACCATTAGTTTTGGATATTAATCCCAAAAATTCCTTTTAACCACGATGCTTTGAGCTGTACAGTAATTTTATTTATAATTTAAGTAGTTTTGTGGGGTGATCAGCTCATTGTTTTTTATTTGTATGTTAAAATCGCTTTAATTCCGGTTGGAGCTCAGCTGATTGTTGCTACACTACGTCCCGCAACGGAATCAATATGGACTAAGCACCATTCGCGGCTTCTCATTGGCTGTCCACACGAGCTCTCAGGCTTCTAATTGGCTGTGGCGATCTGTCACTCATTTTG
>VUQG01014556.1:4580-23063 GCA_015106755.1 Etia nguti | reverse complement strand
TGTAAAATTGTTCACTTGTTTACATCGGGAAACTGTAAAATATGTGGATGCTTTGGGAATAGGCTTTCCACTGTGTTGGCCACTGTGTATGATATCATGCTTTTCAGGGGAGACGAAAGGAGAGGAGGGGACAGAGTTATGTTGAAGTCAGCTTCATCAATTCAGCTAGAAATATGCTAAATCGGAAGTAAAGCGAATTGTTTTCAAATTAAAAGCGAGAGACGTGCCAGCACAACGGTTAAAAGAGCGTACACGTAGGGATGCAGTGATCACTCTTTATTATTGAAAGCATTATTTATGTTGAAAACCAACTAAATAAGCACTGTGGAAATCATGTGTCACTTTGCAATACAGCTGCACTTTACAAAATCTAATGATTCTGGTGACGTAGCTTAAAAACAGTTTAATAGGAAATTTCTTAAGGTGTTTTTTTTACACTGACAGGTATGTAAACTACATGCAGCGTTACTTTCGCATTACGGAAGGAAAAAAATTGTTTTACTTTGAAAACAATAGGAGGAAATGATACATCTGAGTGTTGCACACTTGACAGTGGTGTGCTTTTCTATCCCTCCTGTCCCGCTTCAGGATAATGCGGCTTAACTCAGTCGTGAGCTTTACAATTTCAAAACACAAGGCATTTGTAGTGCTGTGCACAAGTGTGTCTGTGCTGTGCACAGTGTTCACATCCAAAACCTTGGAGGTGTTGTCCACCTGCATCACTTGACACAAAGCCCCGAGATTGAAAAAAGAAACCCAGACAAAAAACAACTAAAGATTTCTTCCTCATTATCACAGTTGTCATCTTCACCTTAAACCTGTGATTAAGCTTGTTTGTCCCCTGCAGAGCTGCATTTCCAGTGCTCAGCGTCTGGCTGCCTTTGAGATGAGCAGCATGTCAGGATGTGTCAGGGTCAGACTATGCGCTTTATCAGCTTTTATTTTGAGCCATTGTCGCCACTGCCCTGCTGCTGCTGCTGCTGAGTTGCTTTTCTGGGATCTGCTCTTTCCCAGCTCTGATGTCAAACAGAGATAGACGTCAGAAAACTAGAAGCAACATTCCTGGGCATGGCAACTCACACACTCTGCTTCTTCTAGGCTACTACCACTAATGCTTATAAAGTAACAGTATGCACACTAAATGCACACTGTAGAGTTTCACAAACTTTTAATTTGTCTTGATGCGGTCTGTTTGTTGCGCCTCACCTAACAACACTTTTTCATTCTGTTAGCACTTACATGTTTAGGAGATGTTTAATGACCCTCTAAATTGGAGGCTGAGGGAGTTTTAGTATGCGAATTCCAGCAATGTGTTTCAGTCTGCATGAGCACAAAAATCAAGCTGGGTTTACTTACCTTTTGTGGATGGGCCCACCTTTCCCATTGCCATGGCTTCTTCAGGAGCTGTTCTAATAGATCATCATATAGATATACAGCATATAGATCACCATTTCCATCTAAGAGTTAGACCAAAGAGAAGAAAACTCTGGTCTTGCTTTTTTTGCCATTGGATGACTGCACAGTGTTTTTGTCTGTTGCTATCATGGTGCTTGATTATAGAGAGTCAATCTCAGTGAGACCTAAGATTTCAGTGTGGACATGATGCCTCTGATCAGGACTATTTCATAGTGAGTAATCCAAGTCACACTGCAACATATTAAGGAATAACCCCATGCTGTGGATGGATTATGTCAGACCTCCTTTTGGCGGAAGTTGGATCTGTTTTTCTTCCTGCCGTATGATGAATTTATCTCTGTCCATCTAGGACCCTTAACATAAACTTTACTGAGAATAATTTATATCTTTCTTGCACTAATCTATTAGCCAGGCAGCAAACCACGAAAAGTCAACTAGCCTGGCATCACTTTTTCTTCTTCTTTGCGTGTTCCCATCAGTGCTCACCACAGCAGATTATCTGGATCCATCTCACCCAATCCCTACTGTCCCTAGCATCCCTCACTACATCCATCCCTCTCTGAAGTCTTCTTCTTTAGCGTTCTTTGTCAAGTATATCCACTACCTCTCCTCTGCACATGTCCAAACCATCTCAGCCTTGCTTCTCTAAATTTGTCTCCAAACCGCTCGACCTGAGCTGTTCATCCTCATTACTTCCAATGAAAACCATAGCATCTTCATCTTGGCCTCCTGTCTTTTTGGCAGCACCACAGTCTCATCTCCACCCTGTCTCCACCCTGTCTCCACTCTCTTCTTCACCTCTCTTAACTAAAACCTTCCAAATGTTTTCTGTCGGAGCAGATTTTAATTTATTCAAGAATACTTCAGTCAGGGGTTCATCCCACAGAACCTCGTGGATCCTCTGTTTCGTGGATACCTACATGATATGCTGGGAGAACAGCCACACTGATCATTTTATTGGAGCTGATTAGTTATTGCTGATGTCTCAGCGTTTGTTTGCTTTTTGGAACCGAGGGAGCGTTCGGACTAGGAAAAAGCAAATGACATCATGCTTAACAACCGGATTGACTCGTTGCAGCGTTCCCCAAACCTGCACACATGTTACAGAGTCCTCTTTAAACACTAGTCTATACACAGCTGAGCGGTGGGATAAAATAAACTCTCACAACTCTCAGAGCGCTCTGTGCTTATATTGGTGAACCACACAGAAGCGAGAGGAGTCTCAAAAAGAGTCTAACTTGCTCGTCTTTCTGCCACAAGGTTGTGAGGCCAGAAGCTGCCAGAAAAAACTGTAGAGCATAAAATAATCTGACCCAAACTGATGCCATACATCATCCGGTTTGGGCTGTAATCTGGTTGGTATTTTGATGCTTTTATTTCATATTAGTTTTCACCTTTTTAAGGTATCAGTTTGGTAATATTGACTTTTATTGAGCTACATACCATTCTGCTTATTTAAACTTTTTGTTATATGTCTATTGTGTTTAACTTAAGGAATTTCCCAACTCTGGGAGAATAAAAGTATGTCTTATCTTGTAGCCCGAGCTGGGCGATGTTATGTGAGGACTTCCCCTCAGAAAACAGATTTCCTGATGCAAAGTAGAGGAATTTTAAGCTAGGAGGTGTTTTTTTAGCTTGAGATACTGGTAACAAGGACTACAAAAGCCTGCAGCTAATTTAACATCACACACGGCATGTCGCAGCCTCTGCAGTGAACACAGAGATGAAATGGATAAGAATAAACAGTCAAATTCCACAGAATGTGAGTATACTTAGTCAAGCTAGACGGGGTTGGTCTTTAAAGTCTTTAGCTGTAAATCCTAACCCGCCAGCTCACTGACCCTCATAAAACTTTCAGAGCAACCTGAACTCTGAGGGAAGCATCACCTGCCCAGCCGATAAGGTTTCAGTTTCTTGCTTGCGGACTCTTCAGCAGGGTAGCAGTTTATTGCTGCACCAGACGCAAGGTCTGATTAATCTTAACGCTACCCTGTTGCCTGTAAACCATTGTCGACACTTGACCTTTTACACAAAACCTCATGCTGGTTTTCTACAAATCTGCTGCACTGCGTGGCATTTTAGAGACCTTCTGCATGCGAGGTACCCTTCTAATCTTAGTTGCCTGTATTTTCCCCTCATTCCTTTCACAATCAGAGCTTCTAATGCAACAAAAAGAGCACTAAAACATGTTTTTACTCTCATTACACAGTTCTAACTGCTGCTGTGTCTACAGCTGCTTTGCAGGGAACCTCTTATGCCCTTTTCCAGCTCTGCTTTGTTCTGGCGCTCTACTAGAGGAATTTTGCATGATTGCAAAACTACTGGGTGACCGTGGCTCAGGAGGTGCAGCAAGTCGTCTAATAATGGGAGGGTTGGTGGTCTTTGCATGTTGAAGTGTCCTGGGTCTACCTCAGGGCCTTCTTCTGGTAGGACATGCCCGAAATGCCTTGCCAAGGAGGTTTCCAGGAAGTATGCTAGCCATATCCCCAAAACCACCTCAGCTGTGGAGTGGCTCTACTCTGAGTCCCTCTTGAATGACCAAACCTCCTCACCCTGTATCTAAGGGAAAGCCCAGCCACCCCTTAAAGGAAACTCCTTTCCTTTGCTTGTATTGGTGACCTCATTCTTTCAGTCACTACCCGAGCTCATGACCATAGGTGAGGGTAGATTGACTGGTAAATAAGCCATCTCTTCACCACAACATCTGTCAGTCTCATGGTCGACTCTTGCCTCACTTATGTGCTTCATCTTGCAGATGTCGTGTTAGGCTAAATGATGACTAAAGCAAAATCGGCGACGGTCAAGACAGAATCACCTTGTTCTCTGATCTACGGCTTCCAAAACTAGCTTGTTAATACAAGACTTTCCAGAAGAATATCTTTATTCATAGACTCTGCTAGAGAAGAGTATTTGGTTCAAAACTGGTCAAATATACTGCTGCAATTAGTTAAGGATAAGAATTTTCTGCTGTTACCTTTTTAACAAATATCCAGGGCAGTTTAGCACCCACATCCTGGAGCAAAGTTTATTATATTTTTCTCAGTCTAACCACAATCTCCACATTGGACCAAATAAATAAATAAATATGCTGCTGGGGACTGAGTTGGAGGCTGCTGTTGGATGTGTGGCTTAGAGACAGGAAATGGAAAAGCGTGGGGTCAACCAGCACAAATTAGTTCATCTCCATCTTCTTCTTTTCTACCTCTGTAACAGCATCTGCAGTGCCTCTTCAGAAACAATTGAAAACAGTGTGCGCGTGTGTGTGTGTGTGTGTATGTGTGTGCTTTCCTGTTGAAAGGGCAGTGTATTTGCCAGTCTGCATGGCGTCAGGTGGCTCCCCAAACTTGAGAAGGTTTTGTCCGACTCAAACTCTGTAACGTAGCAGCGGAGCCTTTAGCAGGCCTGTGCCTCTCGGCCACACGCAGCACGTCTCTGTGTGTTTGCAGCTTTAAAGCCGACCCTTACCGTGTTTCTCCCGCTGTGTGGGTGTGGTCGTACAAACGGGTAGCCGAGAGAAAAGAGTCGGACTACATTTGAAGGCTGTAATTTAAGTTACCTCCTTTTATGCTCCTTGAGTATTGCCCTAAGTTTTATGACTTTTTATTGAAGTTTTGCATCTCAAATAGTCAGAGTATTGTACAGTAAAACTGAAGGCCAACGGAAACATGATTATAGTGATGGTTTCATGACAATTATCATTTATATTTATTGTTAAATGATCCCACAATTAATTCATCTTATTAAACCAATTAATCTCAGGATGTTAAATTTACCACCATTTTAAAAAAACAAATAGCTTTCATATTTTTTCTCTGTTAATCAATTTCTTGATTGTTTTCATTTATTGAGGAATGTATTCAATCTCAGTTTTTACTGAGGGTTCAGTAAGCAGATCAATCTCTCTCTCTCTCTGTAAAGGTAAAGCTATGCCAGCGGTCACTTAGATTAGTTTAGCATAGAGACTGGCAGCAGCTAGCCTGACTCCGTCCAAAGGGGACAGGGTCTGCTAAACGGTGCCTCTAAAGTTCATTAATTATCATATTATGCCTCCCTTTTTAATCCCTGCAAAAGCACAGTTTGAAAACAAGATGTTGTAGTTTCATAGGTGCTGGCAAGTGCCTTTTATTTTCTTTGGAGAGAGCCAGGCTCAGCTTTTCATGCTAACTGGGTGATTTATCCTTTCATTTAACAGGGTGGAAGACAAGTATGCCAATCTGCCACACTATTAAAACCACCGGAGTAATATTGTGTGCCCACCTGAGAGTTTGTACTGTGATGATTTGAGATGGAGTGTCTTTGGAAGTTGAGCACGCTCAGTTGGACTAGGATCTGGGAAGTTTCGAAGGCCGGGCTCAATACCTTGAGCTTTGTGTCACGTTCTAGCTGAGCAGTTTTGTGTTGTGGCAAGAGGGGAGGCTGCAGCCATCGGAGAGTGACATTTTTAATGAGGGATGTGCTTAAGATAAATTAAATAACAAAGATCATCACAGATGTAGATCACAGATATGTGTATGTATGATGTAGCTAGATCATAAACTGGACAGACGCATTGCTGAGATTCAGATATCTGCTAAAAAACATATAGCCCTCCAAAACTGAACCACAGACTTCTTGGGCAAGGTTGTCCCTTACGAATCAGCCTTTACAGAGCTCTAAGAGGCACAAACAGCACAAACCCACAACCACCAGTCAGCTACAGCTCACAGTAAATCTCACATAAAAGCCACAACAGTTTCATTGTGTTATTTAGTGGATGTTTTAACATGGGGGTCTATGGGGATTGACTTGATTCTGGAGACAGCCTCAAGCGGAATTTAAAGGAACTGCAGTTTCACAGCTCCAGAGGATTGCTGCTTGGTGTTTCTTTGCACTTAAAGTTTAAGACGGGCAGTCTTCTTCACTTCACCTGTCACCTGTTTTGATGTTGGCTGATTCACATATCAGATGAATTTTGATAAGGCTTTCTGAACACAGCAGAGCTGAATTCGACTTACTTGGCACACCAGGCGGCTCACCCACACACAGGTTTCCTACATTCCCTCACTGCTGTCCGGGCCTTGGCAACCGAGCTGCTGCTGCTCGTCTTTATTGGCCACCGATCCCTGCTGGCTCAGCCTGCCGCACTCTCCTTTTGGAGCCCAGCTTCAGAGCAGCAAAACACAACATACCAGCAGATGCTGAGCTGCCCTCTGGCCTGTGTGTGTGTGTGTGTGTATGTGTATGTGTGTGTGTGGGGAAAAGAAAACGACATTGGCTTCTCGGACACAGCTAACCTGAGGTCCAGCAAACACACCAGTGTTGGCAGTGCGGGATTATGAAGGCCGAGATGGCTCGTTTTGGACTCGGTGTGCCACCAGCCGCCTGTTCTCTGCAGTGTTGGTTTGGATTGTTTTCATGTCAGTAGGTTTTTAATTCACTTCAGAGATGCCTAACCACTGTGAGACTGCACGGTTACTCTTTAACACATCATAACGGCAGTTACACATCCTTCACAGCTGCTGGCCTGCTGAGTTTATAACAGAGAACAAAAGAGGTCTTGTTTCTTGGCTGGCATGGTAGTTTGAGTGCTTTTGAGTGCAGTTTTTATTGAATTTGGAAAGTCAGAGCAGTTTAGAATAAAAGTATCTCATTTTCAGCTGTGAGAGTCGAAAAGTCCCGCACTGAACAACTGCACAACTTATTATTTCAGCTCTGATGAACCCAGCACTGCATGTACTCGGCTCCAGACGGCACACAGACACAGTTAGCAAGTAGAAATCAGTTAAGCATATTAAAAAAAACATATAAAAGCAAACTGGAGCGAGGTGGTGTGTGAATATATGACTTCCTTCTCTCATTTGTTTGCTATCAAGGTGTCTGTGCAAACTTTTAAAAGTGGCAAAAAAATAAATGGTTTTATTTGATTTTGTGAGCCTCATACAAAAGACATCTATATGTGGGATAATTGGGCCTTAAAGCAATGGTTAATTTTATTGTAAGTTATTGGAATCACATTAGGTTTAAAAATGTTGTTCTTAGTCAGTATTTGAGGTTTTGATATCCTTGTGTTCACATCAAGTGCCACACATGTAGTTTATTGGCACCCTTTGATAAATCCAAAACATGAAGATACACATTTTGGCCGTCGTCGGAAACGTACCTGCTCATGCAAATGCTGGCCAGCTAGCTTGAATAGTAAGGTTCCTTCATAATTTATTGTAATATAATATCAGATGCTAATGTTGACTTAAAACTACATTTTAAAATCTGAACAGCCGACTTCTTAAACCACCTCCACATATAAAGCCGTATTCTTCCCTCCCACTGAGTGTTTTAACTTGGTTTCCACTTATTTAATAGTCCTGACACTTTCATTAATATTAATTAGTGTGATTAATTAGCTCAGTGCTGCTAGTCTCTTTCTCTATGTGACCCCTTTAGAGTTTCTTTAGTGCATCCCCACACCGAATGAGTCAGAGGCTCCCACGTGTCACTGACAGCAGCCATGCACTTAAGTATACAGAATTTTAAGGTTTAGCGTAATATAAAAGGGAGGAGTTATAAAACAATTCAGCAACCAGCAGAGATGTTATGAGCAGGGAAGCTGGCCTGAAAGACCGAAAGTTTTTCTTCTTTCAGGCTGTAAACATGTTTATGTTGGCTGTAAATTTGGTCTTTTAAACATGGGAGTCTTTGGGGATTGACTCACTTTGGGTGCTGGCCTCATGTGGACTTCAGAGGAACTGCAGTTTCTGGCAGTGATTGAATAATCAGTAAGTCGCGTCTGCATTAGGTTTAATAATCTGGCAACTAAAGTGGTGGGAACAACAGCTTCAGTTCCGTAACTGTGTCTCTGTGTGCCAGATCGCCTTAAACCACATTTGCCACATCCTGCTGCTTTGTGATCTGATTTTTTTAATGTGTAATCAAATCACTTCAGTTGAGCTCATCGGGGCACAAACATTGCCTAAACAAACCCGACCTTGTGACCTCTGGATGGTGCTTGGTATCACTGAATCAGCCCACAGTCCTCTGTGACCGTGTTTGATTAGCTCCATGCGGTGCAGCTCTGTTTGCTCAGTGCTGATAACTAGCAGAGGTGAACATATGGTGGATCTAATCCCAGGTCAAAGCCTCAAAGCTAAGACTGTCTGCCTGAAACCCTCTGAGATCTCACTTCCTCTCTGGCACTCTTGCAGATCCTCCACCCCCCTAAAATGGCTAGAGGGTGCCATGTTTGTAGTTTAAACTGTTGCTGAAACTTTTAAATGTTGCTGCTCTGGCCCAACATTGACGAGCATCAGATCCTTACATACATTTTTTCTGAAACATCTGACCCACCAGCAGCATCTGTCACCTGTCTCCCCATGTGTTGGCTGCTTCTGTATTTACTGTGCATCCAGTATAAGTGGTAGATATTGGAAAATGACATGGTGCACTCACTTCAGCAGTCTGCAGAGTGGTATTTTAATGCAGTTGGCTGTTTATAATACCTCTGCACTGGTGGAAGGCGTGCCTGGAGGGGTTATATTGCCAGGCTGAGATGGCGCTAAGGTTGCGGGCGCCCCATCTTTGGCGTGAACATCTTCAAATTTGGCACAGTTTTCACTTGTATTTAAGGGGTTACATAAATAGATTAAATAGTGACCGGAACAGGAACAATTGTTATTAATTTCTGGCTTCTTCCACAGTGTGTCTTCGTCCCGTGTCCCTCCCCTCACTCCCTGCCAGTCTCGGCAGATGGCTGCCCCTCCTGTTAAAAGGGAGTTTTTCCTTCCCACTGTTGCTAAGTGCTTGCTCATAGAGGTTCGTCTGACTGTTGAGGTGTTCTCTGTATTATTGTGGGGTCTTTACCTTACAGTATAAAGCAGCTTGAGGTGACTGTTGTTGTAGTTTGGAGTTATATAAATAAAACTGTTTCCATTTAATTTCAATTCAAAGTAATTGTGGATAAAAGACTGGATATGAGCATCCTTTGAAGTGTCTGGCAAACTCAATCATTCAGAAAGGGATCAGAGTCAGAGCCAGCTGAGGCGGTTCAGGCATCTAACTTGCATGCCTCCTGGACCCTTCCAGAACACGTGCTTCTGGTAAGCAGCAGGAGGAGATTCTGGGTCAGATCCAGGACATTCTGCAGAAATTATGTCTCCTGGCTATCCGGGAAGAGTTGGTGTCCCCCTAAAAAGAACTGGAGGACTGGGAGAAGGATTTCTGGAAAGTGCCACCCCAGTGACCTGGTGACCCAGACTTGGATACATGGTGATGGATGGGTGGCCGGTCAAATATGAAATCTAGACAGACATGGATGTACACTGTAACTGGTGGACATGGTAATTTTAGTTGTGATGATTTCATTTTTTTGCAACATTTTTTTACTTTTGCTGTTTTTAAAGACTGGATCCACAGCCGACCTCTGCTTCATAGTTTTAAAACTATCTAAAGCAGATAGTAAACTCGGTGTCTGTGATAATTATGCTTAAGAGTCCGTCTTTACTATGAATGAATCTGGAGGGTTTGCTGCTGTGCTGCTTAATTGCAGATCCCTCTGCTGCTGAAGCGTTCTGCTGACCTGTGCTGCTTTTCTCGAGGATATTGGATCCTCCACGTCTGCAGCACTTCTGCTTGTGGCAACATTTTAAACCGGGGGAGGGGACTTCATTTCTCCATCACCTGCACACCCTCCCTCCTTTCCTGCCTGATACTCCCTCCACCACCTGCAGGCATCTGCAGAGTGATCAAATTACCCGTTATTACCGCGTGCTGCCATCACATTACTGTTATTTAGCCCAGTGACCGGCCTGGACTGATCGACACTCTCACACATGTACACAAAACCAAAGCCGTTAACTCACCCACACCAGTGAAAATGTTAACGACCAGCTCCCACTCCTAAAATCAATCGCATATGTTTGTATTGGATTGATTGGAGGCAGAATATGTCAGTTTGTTTATATTATATTTATATTCATTTTATTTCTTTAGCAGTTGGAGCCCCTTCGCAACAAGTTATTGTTGTGACTATGAAATCCTAAGCAAAGATAATCAGTGTTTCAAATCCTAAAAACAAACATTTGTTGCTGTGCAGACTGTAAACCCCAGTCTGATGAAGTTGCTGTGTTTTTGGCTACATCAGGGTAGCAAATGGAGAGACATTCGGAGGAAACTCCAAAGGAGGTTTAGGGTCTCAGTAAAGATGGGGAGAGGAACCTGCAAATTGAATGAAGACAGTTCAGGTGATTCAGATGTTTAACAACAATGCCTCCTGGGCGCCTTCTGGGTGTCTTGTTTCAGGCACGTCTCACTGGGAGGAGATCCCGGGCAGACCCAGGATATGATGGAGATTTTATGTCAAGCCACTTGGCTTGGGAATGCCTCACTGTGTCCCCCTAGTAGATGTGGTGTGGGCATCTCTGCTTAGACTGCTGTCCCTGGAGCCTGGATATTAACTGCGTTGACGCCTTTATAATGGTTAAATCTTATATTTTAAAAACAAATGGTTGTGTCCTGGCCAATTATTTGTGTCGTGGTACATTCTGATGGTTATTATTATTACTCTTACCACCAGGAGAAACACCTGTTAGCCCACAGTAACCATTATCCTCACTTTACCTGCTTTGCTGTGTGTGAAAAAGCTGCCTGAGCCGTTCCTGCTGTTAAAGACCAACACAAAGAGCGGAAGACAGAACAGGAGGGAGCATGACCAGGAAAATAACAGCAGATCAAGTTCAAAGAAAAATCCCAACACTTCCAAACCACAGACATAGCACGTATACAGGCCACTGTTGGTTTTAGACTCTTTATTTCGAAGCCTTTTTGTGGTCATATTTGCTATTTTCTTCTTGGTAAATTCTCAAATGTAATATTATTGCTGACTGATGTTTTTGTTTCCCCCCCCCCTTCAGGTCATGAGTGCCTTTAAGAAAGACCCAGCTGAGAATAGCCTCACCTGTTCAAAGCCCTGCCCTACTTGGGCCTCGCCCTGCCCCCCACCGCTGGACTCCCACCATGAGTAAGTTCCAGCCAGTTGTTTATTATCGACTGGCTGCTTGTTTGCTCACCCTTTCACTTTCGCTGCTGTTATTATTTTATTTATTTATTTTTTTACTTTTCTAATGCTGGATTGGTGGCTTTGGAGTTTGACATCATGAACACCAGTTAGACACAAGTCAAGTAGGGGAATCTACAGGCCTTCAAGGTCAGGATGGTCTTCATATGAAGATGGGATGTGTAGGATTTTTCTTCCCGTGATCCTAGAAGCATATAGGAGCAAGTGCTGAAACCCTAGCCACCTCATTCCTCATCAATCACTCCGCATGATGGGAGGGCAACTGGAGAGGGATGTGGACTCAGTCAGCTCCATGCACAGTGTGTGTGCGTGTGCGCTGCTCTGCTTTGTGGTCATGTGACTGCAATGGCTCAGCCCCACATGTCAGCTCAGTGTGAGTCATCCAGCGAGTACAGGATTTTCTGTTAATGTGTTCATACCTGTACACGCGCACACACGTGTACATACGGTGTATCAGAACAGCTGATCGCTGTCACACAGAGTGTAGGTTGTCTTCTGCTGGACATAAGTGATGCATGATATGGATGAAAGACAAATAGAATCCTGAATAGAGACCTACAGAAGAACTTTGAGTGACAAAAGATGGCGATTGACCCGCTTTCTCTCCTATTTTGGGAGTTGAAATAAGAGAGAATGCTGTTTTGAAGCGCTTTTGTGCATCGATACAGGGACGTCAAATATCGATATTTTAATAAATACTCCTGAAATACAACGAACAAGACAACTCCTCTCCTGCACCACTATCCTGAGATAATGTTAGCCAAGCAAACTTGGATCAAATCGACTCAGCCGAAAAACTTCGTTGACTAATGACGCAGTTAATTGCCGTATTATCAGAAACAGATTGCATGTCCAGTATGAGATAAATGAGGATTACTTTGAACTGTGGCTCATGCAAAGCTACTCTGGTAGAGGTGCTGTTGGTTTGGGAAGTTTGTACATTTATTAAAAGGATTTTGGTGCTTTGGAAACTCTTATCACAACAGTTTGCAGCATGAATATGATAGCAAATGTCTACAGTGGTTAACTCAAGTTCATTTAACGGAGCTACAGCTGCTTCAAAGGGTCTCGGCTGAATCTTATCTTGATTTACTGCCTGCAGCTGAACGTGTGAGTTGTTAAGAAAGGAATGGTTTATTTATTCACTCCAGCAACAATAGATTTTTTTGCTCTTTGATATCAGGTCACTGCATTTACAGCGCTGCCCTCTCAGACCTTTTCTTCTCTGCCGTTTAGCTCACATTACAGATAGGGGATTGAACGGGAGCCAGCAGCATCTCCTGCTGCCAGCAGTCTCTCTGCACTCTCCAGCGTTTCTCCACGCAGAGCCACAAGGCTGAACATTTGTGTACCAGCAAGCTGGGAGTGGGTTACCGGGGCAACCCAGCACATGTGAGACATGTACTGGAAGCCGATTGGATTAGACAGACGCTTCTGAAGGGGGGGTGCTAACAGATTTAACCCGATTACTGATTTTTTTTTCCTTTGCACACACACTCAAAGGGGTGGTGTGTGTGTGTGTGTGTGTGTGTGTGTGTGTGTGTGTGTGTGTCAGGAGTGTTTAGATGGCTGATGTGATTTATTGTGAGTGATGTGAATAAAGGGAAGCTTGTCTGATGAGCTAAGTCTTGTTCAGGTGAAAAAGTTAACCGGCACCTTGGAGGTTTACGCGACTTTGTATGTGTGTTTTGTTTTGTTTTTTTTAATTAATGTGTGTTAGTGTGTGTAATGCAAAGGTTATAGGAGCAATACATTTTAATGTTGAAATATGTTGTCATCTAAGAGAATTGATGCAGATCTGAAAAGAGCTTGTTGCCACTTGGGCCAAGGTTAAATTGTTTTAAAATGTCTTAACTCAGAAGTCTGAAAAATGGCAAAAATTGTAAAATATAATTCAGATTCAGGTTTGCATGCATCATAGCAGACTAAACCTTATTGACACAGATAGCTGATGTCAAAAATTCAGCATTCACCTCAGTAATGATTACAAAAACAACTAGAAAGTAGTGCAAAATGCCAATTACCCACATAAATCACCATAATTGCGGACAGGCACTGCACTTTTTGGGGATTTTGTTATACCATTTCCTGGGGGGCAGATCAAATGTGCACATCTACCCTTACAAGGAGATTACTTCTGATTGGATCACTTCCCAACTTGTCCTGCCTTTCTTCACAAATGAATTAGTTCTAATTGGATACAGTCTCTCTTGTCTTTCATGTCATTTTTATTCGTTGACGAAAGTGTTGATACATTTCATTATAGTTTTTGTCCTTGTGCATTAGTTTTTATTTAGTTTTTGTCCTGTTTTCGTCAGGGGAAGTAAGGCTGTTGACGAAAACTGTGACAGAAATTATTAAGCGAAATTTATCCCGGTCTTATTAAGCTATTACGCAGGATTTAACCTAATTTCAACGCTCACCAATTGAAATAAGAGCATTTTCTATTGAATAGCTGTCTCTATCATGTCTAGTACAGCTGTTAAGGCTGAGAACTAGCACATCTTCAAAAACACAACATTAGATCAACATTTTATTCAGTTGTGAAATGGCTGAAATCAGAGAAATCAACTCCAGATACAGAGATGACATGGATATCTTTTTATGTCATTAATATTTGTATATCTAGATGTAATCTGTGCTACTGTCTCGTTTCGTGTTGCACGCTGAGCTTATCTGCACGAGCCTCTGATAACTTCATCATCCAGTCGTCTGCATTATTATCTTTCTATCTTGCAAATTTTTCTAGACCCTTCTTTGACTTCACTTTTTTAATCAAATGTCACCATAGTTTGGACAACATTCTGGGAAAGGTTTTGTTTTTTTTGTTTTTGTTTTAACTTATTTTCAACAGCTTTTTAGACTGTTTTTTCTTTTTTTTTCTTTTTTGGTTATTGTAAATTTGGTCTTTTTGTTTGGATTGGCATAAAACCTCCCAAAAACTCAAGTCTAACCAAGAGCCAACCCAAATATACGAAGCCACCAGCTTTAACACAGTATCAGTGTTAAATAAACAATTTAAAAAGGTTGTTTAAAAAAAAAGTTAACATCTAACCTTTATGATCGGATCTCACTCGAAGGCCAAAAACACAACAGATGAATAAGTTGGTGGTTTTGTTGTCTTAATGGGGCCTGAATGAGCTCGCTAAGCAGCCGGCGCGCTGGGAGAAAGTCTTTTATGTGTTTTCATTATTCATCTCAACCTTTGATAGAGTCATTCTCTCGCCTGGAGGTGGTTGGTGATGTTGATATCCTGGGCTAATTACCTTAATTACCCCCCTATAACACACAGAGCCACCGGCCTTGGCAGGGCGGGGTTAGCGTCCTCTAACAAGTCTCTTCCTCAACCAGGAAGGCTGACTCACTCCAGATAGAAGAAAGGGGGACACGATAGCAAGGCTCATCTTTCAACTGCTATAAATGGATTAGACGCTGGATGCAGCATCACTGCGGGTGCTGCCTTCCCAGGGTTCTTACAGGAGGCGGGTGGGAGGTTAACTAAGGACCATTGGGTACCCTGGACATGGTTCAAGCTGTTCACCAAAGGGTCAAAGGAAGTTTTTGTGGTTGATAATTGTCGATTTTTAGACTATTATTAAAAATACAACTAGAAAATATGTACGGAAATAAAATTGAGTTTGTGTTTCGCAGGTGTGAGAGGGATCTGAAACACCAAGTGGATCCGAAAGCGATATTTTTAGGAAAGAAAAAAAAGACCAGGGTCTTGAAATGTCACCACAGGTTGCACTTTATTTACTCGTAGTCTCTGTGCGTTCATTGTTACACAACCCATTTCATTCTGTGCCTTTATTAGATTTCTGTGGTCATCTGCTCTGTATAGTCAGCACATGTCTTCAGAGCCCGTGTGATGCAACAAATAATATGATCTGTGAACAGAAGAAGCTGTTTGGCCATATAGCAACAGAGTCATTATATCTGGAAATAATACACTGCAGCTCTGTCTGTAGCACAATAACTTCCAGCCCTTCCCTGCAGACCAGTAGGAAATGGATTCCCAGCAGAGTGATAACAGTGGAAGGAGAGGAGATTGATGACAAATGAGGAACAGACTCACAAGCTGTGCGATGTTTTATTGCTGTTGTATAAACAGCACAGTTAGTTAAAGGAGGATAATGGCTGTACAATGACTCAGGGAAGCAGGGACTTTGAGTTTCTGTCAGCAGTTTGATGTGTCGTACATAAAAACATTTAATAAGCTCCTATTTGTTTTCTATTGTTAAACCTTTACTTGTGATTTAATTTATAGCAGGTTGGCTGTTTTATCATAGTATGAATATCCATTAGAATTTCCTGTGAAATATTTACAGAGCTCGCATTAAGAGATCTAAAACAAACTGTATGAATGTCAGTAATGTTAATGTGTTAATGTTTTTTGGTTGCAAAATCTTCATTTCTGAATTAGGAACTATATATAGCTGGCAGAAAATGCAGTGAAAGTAAATGTGATTCTTAAGGAAACATCTCATTTATCTGTCATGGATCTCTGCTCCTGTTCATTTTAAACACTTGTGGAAACAGCAGTTGTTTTTTGGAGAGGTCAAATTTTCCTTTCAGCACCACACATGTTTTACCAATTCCTGATATATCACATGACCTTATGCTTTTAAGTGTGGTGGTTTCACAAACGGACCAGCAGCCACCCAAGATGATCATCATAGTAGCTTAATATGCTACCCCCCCCCCAACTCCGAAAGAAGCATTTAGATGTAATGCAAGTCTGACTTTCTGACATACGACCGCACACGTGGGATGAGAGTTTGAGGGCAGACATGGATCGTTAACTCCAATCTGTTCACCTGTCCTTCGCCCACACACAGACGTGTGCCTTCTTCTCTCCCTGTCAGAAAAAGCCTGATGTCATCGCGTGGCACGCTGGGCACACAGTGTTTCTGGGCGTGGCGAAGGATAATTATCTTATTCGTCAAAGCCTCATCTGGTCTCCATCTGCTGGACTCGGAAAGCTTAACCACAGAGCACACAGGGAAACAGTGTTTACACTCACTGCCCTGCTAGACCTGCAGGTTCTATTAAAAGTCAAATCGGTTTGCAGGTTCTTTTTCCAGCTTTACCCTAACAGTCTCGCATGTTAACACCTGGCTGCAGCTCAACAAATATACAGCCTTTCTATAGATGGCATCACTAAAGTTCTGTTGGAAATATTTGTCTAAGCACCCACATGTTGGGTATAGCTCTTAAAGCACTGCTTTAAACGAGGCGTGTTGGTTCCGGTATCAAGTGGTGTGTGTGTGTGTGTGTCTGTGTGTGTGTGTGTGTGTGTGTGAGGGGGGGGAAAGAGCTGCAATTCAGCAGAGACTATGGTCACTGCTGACCATTGAAATGATAAAAGTGAACAGCAGGCAAGGTTGATAAAGTTAACTAAAGCGAAACTAAAATATGGAATAAAACAAACATTTTGTTTAACTTAAATTAAAATAAAAACTAGACAACATTATTTTTTGAACTTTGAAAACGAAATAAAATAAAAATATAGAGGAAATAGTTTTAGTATCTGGTAACTATCAACTTTGATGGATGTGTTTATGGAGACTTTGGATGTGCCGGTTATCCATGCAATAATAATTTAGAAGACTGAAACTAATTAGAACTGTTAGAAAATACAAAAACCATAAGCAGAAAAATTAAACCGAGGCTGAAGTGCAAAAAACCAGAGTTCCTGGAGAGGCTGATGAGTCTCCTAGACTCCCATTTTAAATTCTGAACTGTACAAAAAAAATAAAGATGTTTACAGCCTGGAACAAAAAGCTTGTGTCTCTGGTGACACATGAGCCACTCGTGATGCAAGTTAAATCCCTGTTTAATGTTTATGTTATGTCTGTTAGTAATTACCAAGTATCCTTATCGTAACTGATCAGTTAGGACTTTATCCTCTCCCCATTTATGGTGATGACTGCTATCGACGCTAAAATCAAGGCTTTAAAACAGGGCGTCATAAATAAATGGCTATGTGAAGCTGTGATATACAGTTTGTAATGGTAATGATAATGTTTGTTTTTTTTGGTTTTTTTTACATCTAGTTTAGTTTTTAGTTAGTTTTAGTTCACTATAGTAAAGTAGCTTATTTGCTAGTTTATTATAGTAGTTCTAGTTGTAGTATAGTTAGGTTGCAGCCAGCAGCTTGTTAGCTAAGCGTAAAGTTTAAAAGGCTAGAACCTGTGAATTTATTCCAATCCCTCTTACTCTAAATTACAAACAAAAAACGGGGGTTTCTCACTGACTGTGGTTTAGTTTATGTATTTATGTACCTTAAAGATCTGAAGGATCTCTAAAGCAGCAGAGCTGTTATTGCTGCAGGCTGTTTCTTAATGTCTGAGCTATTGCACAAATCTAAGTTTTGTCCCGTCCCGTGTTCCCCTTTTTTTTTCTTTTCTGTTTTTTGCTTGGTTTGTGTCGGTTTAGTTGATGACACCACATCTCTGAAAACACTCGGAGGCACCATTTGTTCTTGTGTTCTTTGTGTTTTTCCCGTTAGGCTCTTAAGCCCTGAAGTGATGATGACACGTCTCCTGGTGTGAAATGTGTCCTCTTACTTTACAGCAGCTCCAGATAGTTGAAGCGTCTGTGCCCAAAGAATGACTCAAAGCTAATTATTGGAGAGATTGGAATTTGTTTGGGTCGGAAAAGCACCTTAGGAAAGAGGGCCGTTTCGGTTTATTGTTGTTACGTAGGTCAGGCAGGTTTATTAGCCCGCCGCACTTCCTCTACTTCAAGGACCTGTTGCCTCAAGCATGCTGTGCATTTGAACTTGTACAGAGTCTAGGGATTAGGATTAGTCCAGATTTTATAACGGATGACATACTGTTTTCATTAATGCTGCTGTGGCACATCTAAGGGCTCCCACAGAAAGGAAGCGAGGCAGGGCCGCCCCTAGCGTGGCATTAATGCTGCAGATGTGATGAATTTTCTCTGCAGCAGCAAAATGATCATCAAATCTGTGATGTTTACTCCCAAAATGCTACTTGTTGTGGTTTTTGCACAGACTC
>VUQG01014554.1:0-28815 GCA_015106755.1 Etia nguti | reverse complement strand
AAACAAAGTTGGACCTGCTACCATTCATCCAGATGTCTTAAACAAGGAGCACCAGCAGAGGGACAGTCCTGAAATACTGTGGCTCGCTTAGTCATCCAACATGAGAAGCTTTCCTCAGGGATACATCTGGACAGGAATGCACCCTTTTTTTTAAAAGTCTTTTTTTGTGTCTATGCTGCTGGCCATGTCAGTCTGCCCCTTTACTTAAGCACACAGGGATCGCAAACCCACCATCCCATGGAGGAGGCTATTACGTCCAAATATTTGAGATAGCATTCCAGTATACCCTCAAAACATCCCAGCAGGAGATTCCTCTGCCAGAAAGTTGTAGAAATATATGAAAGGGGGCATGTTTTGTTTTCATTTCAGCCATGACAGAAACCTTACTACATACAGCGTTGTATGTTAAACCTCCTAGTCAGGCAAAACCTCAGGGAAAAATGGTTCCAGTATTCCAGTTTGTGTGCCAGCCCCACTACCTACCAAGCTGGGTGTCTTTTTAAATCAAAATGAATGAGCCTTTAATGACAAGGGTTGTTTCCTTCAATGTCACATTCGTGTTTATCTTTCATCCTAACATCCCATTAAGCATAGACTCCGGAGTTTATAAACCATTCCTATAGTTAATCACCACAGTGCAAGCTGAGCACGGCCTCACAGCTTCCTTCACTTTCTCTTTCTGCCTCCCTCCCTCCCATATCTGCCCATCTACACGTGCTTGCATTTTCCTGTCTTTCTTACAATCTTTGCTTTGCTTTGATTCTAATACCAAAGACACAGAGACGCTATCACATTAGGTCCAGATTATGTTACTTTTCAGTCATTTTGCATGCTTCCACTGTTGCTAACACGCCCTGTCAATGGCTGCACGAGGCACTTCTAAGTAAGTGAGGCCGAAGTAGACCAGCTAACATCCACACATGAAACAGCTTTGACCTGAAGTTTACCACATATGTTGAAAAGGAAGCGGACGCTGCTCTTATCGACGATGTGCAGCTAATGAGCAGTTTGATCCTTGGCTTCGGCTGATACGTTGCATGTTTGCGCAACTTGATCATTCGCTGCTCATGTGTTTGATGTTTTTCGTAGAAAAACTGCAGTTTGAGTACATACTCATACTGCAGTTTTCACACATTGAAAATTTCTTGACACAGCAAATTGTCACTGCAATTACATTGCATCTGTTGTGGAAGGTTGCTAAAGACAGAAGTAGAGAAAAGGAGAATTCAGAGAAGTGCACACTGTGTGGATTACCTGTCTAATCCCTGGGTTTCTGTGTTCAGTTTCTGTTTGTTTTTGAATTTCATAGGCAGCAGCACTCAAGACATGTCTATAAACAAAACTAAAAGCAAAGGATGGATCAAATGATTTCAACCAGTGCAACTAAACATAAATGGTCATGCTCAAAGAACAAAACATCTGATCCATTTTTTTGTGATTACTTTGAGGGCTTAAAGGTTCCAGGTACTAAATGGACTGTAAAGCAATAACACTGTGAAAAAAAAAAAGAGAAGAGGCTTTGTTTTCTTTTTGAAAGCTGCCATCTCTGAGGATGTGAATGAACTTTAAACCTTAACTGTTAAGCCAACATGACAAGTACCACAGTGCTCAGAAAAACTGAAATTTGAACATCTAATCTTGGAACCAAACTCCTTCTGCTGCTGTTGTAGGACTGAAAATCATGAGAAATCCACGAATCTTAGTTGTATCATGGCAAACATTCAATATAGATTTTAGGAAAACAGTGACGTCACCCATTCTTTTTTGCAATCTGTAACTGTTAAAAGTTATATTTTCATCCTTCCTTTAGACGAGACATCACAGACATCATGTATCACTGACGTGTATACATTTACATGGATAATGTGAGTGCTGTTTGACAGCATGTGTCAGCTTCTGTTCCAGGTTCTGCACCTAGTGACTGCACATGCCCAGAGAAGTAACATCTCATGTGATCCTTCTCAGACTATCGGTTAAGCTCAAGGTCATCTCATCCAAACACAGGCAAAAAAACAGACTCGTGCAGATAAAACAGCGTCATGCACAAACCCGCATGCAGAAACGGACACGAATGTGACACACTCACGCGTGCAGATTTACTAACGTCCATGTACAGGCCTCTGGAGGATTAACCTTTCCACCTCAGAACCACAGCAAACATGTCAACTTAAATAAACCTCTGGAACTATTTGTAACCATTTGTATTTTCGTTGTAAACTCAGACCAACAAGCATATCCATCTTTTCAATCAACAACAGATTTCTAAGTTAGTTTCTGTTAGGTCACCGTGCAGCAGCGCAATTTAGAGGTATCTGTCACTGCACCATTACTGCTGAGGAGAAATACATGAAGAAAAATGTTACACTACATTATTTCCATCCCTAAATGTGTGCAAAGTGCTTTCTCGACCAGTAATCACAACACTGATTGCAAAAATCCACCTGTGCTAATCATTACAGCCAACTGTTTGCCTAAGTGGAAAACAGCTTGATGCTTCAGGCTGACACCAAATACAACAGTGTTTTTACAAGGTTTTGCCCTGTAACACGCACTCGAATAACAATGTAGCAATAATAAACAGAGTCCTGAAGCCAAACGAAGGTCCATAAAATGTTTTAATTCACATTTCTCTAAGGTTTAAATGGAAGAAAGTTCTTGACTTCTATAACAATGGGCACATCTGATGTGTCTGATGTGTGCATGGGGTTGCATATTACTGATATCACTGACATCAACCACTCTCTCATTTTACAGCTAAGAAGGTAATTATTTGCCAGATTTAGTGGTTGAAATTACTTGGATATGTATGTGTGTAACTCAAATAGCCACTTATTGCAACGATGGTTGCTGAAGAGGTGCCACTCCTGTCAGCTAAGAAAAAGAAACTACAAATCACATGGGGTCACAAAAATTGCCAAACCTTAGGTTGAAAAAATGTTGCCTGATCTGATGAGTCTAGATTTCTACTGCAAGATTCAGATATAAAGGTCAGAATTTGGTGTAAACAACGTAAAAGCATGGATTCATCCTGTATTATGTCAATGATACAGGGGTGCTGATGTTTGTGTAATGCTGTGGGGGACATACTTTGAGGTTCTTAGTACCAGCTGAGCATCTTTTAAATGCCACAGCCTATCTGAGTACTGTTGCTCACCATGTCCATTTATGACCACAGTGTACCCATCGTCTGATGGCTCCATCCAACAGTATAAATCTCCATGTCACAAAGCTCAAAGTATCTCAAACTGCTTTCTGGGACATAACAATGAGTTCACAGCACTCAAATAGCTTCCACGGCAACCAGATCTTTGGGCTGTTGTGGAACGCGAGATTCGCACCAGCACTCTACAAATCTGCAGACACTGTGTGATTAATCATGTCAATATGAACCAAAATCTCTGAGCAACGTTTCCACCTATGCCACAAAGAGTTAAAGCAGTTCTGAAAACAAAAAAATCCAGTTACACAACTTGCCTGGCTACAAGATTATTTGTTAGAGCCTCTCGTTACCATATTTGATTGAATACTTTGATGGGGTGCACTTATTTTGTGTTTTAAGAACAAACAAATTACACGTTTTAGCTGTGTGAATTGCATACTTGGTGCGATTCATCACCAAATTCTGGTGTGCAGCAGGTGTTCCTTATCAGCTAATCGACGGCTCTGATAGCAGTGTGACCGAAAGTGCAAACAGCTAAAACGACCAAAGAAAAGAAACATACTGAAACAGTCGACACAGTCAATGATTTTATGAGGACTCTTGTGTTGCACTCTACGATGTTTTGAGGGTGTTATTGTTTAACAGCAGGGAACATAAGAAATGTCACAGGGTAACCCACTTTACTGACTTTCCTCTACACGTCTGCAGTGAGTGTGCCAGCTCCAGCTGTGGTATTCTGTGAAATATGAGAAGTCTGGCTCAGGTCCCCGCTAACGCAAACACAACTCTGTACAGGGTTACGAGTGTCTTTGCTTTCAAAACAAATATTAAGATTTGTGGGTGCAAATGTGTCTGCATGTGCGTCTATATCTTTTCGTGCATGTGTGTTTGCGTATTGCCACTAGCAGGCTGAACGAAGCGTCACACCAATCACAGCACTTAAAGCGATAAACCGAGACCCGACTCACTTCATGTGCCCAAAAGCGCCCAAAGAAAACAGAGGCAGGTTATAAACAGCCTGCCCTTCTGAATTGCTCCAGACTGAATTCCATCAAGATGTGTGGGTCTGAAGATGTAATTCAATACATTGCACAATACTCACAGACCAGCTCGCCTCCCTCACTCACACCACAAGACAATAAACGATTAAATAAATAAGTGAAGTAATGCTCAGATGTGACACGAAGGCCTTAAGAACAAGTGGCTCACATCCTACCACCATAAGAACGCAACAAAAACAATGGAGACAACCATTACTCATTTGAAGATCTACGTAGGCCACACTGCGAGGGAATGAAGCTGTTTATGTTTTTTTTCCTACTATCCCCGAGTCTGTCCCAATCTTCCTCCGTCTTCTTTTCACCATTCTGTGCTTCCTGTCAACAGTTTTCTACAACTTGGCCTCACTCTACGTCCTTTTCTCCTCATATTTGAGCATCTGACCTTGATTCTTGTGTTTCTTCACTTTAGAATCCGAGAAACACATAATCTGCAAAGCTGACTCGAACCAAGGTGAAACGGCGCTGCCCTCTGGAACCTCTGGAAGGCTCCCCAGTGCTGACAAACAAAGACATCCACTCAGAATGCAACATCTGTCAGGGAGAGTCAAAGAGACACTGGAGGGAGAGCCGGCCTCAAAGGCAGCATCTAAGGCGGCTTCAGGAATTTTGCCTCCACTTCACAGGCTTCACAGAAATATCTGCGGGATTAAAAATTATCATAAACGGGGATCAAACAACACAACTTAGAGTGAACTTCCAAATTGGATGAACATAAACTGAAACATGTAGAGAGAGCATTCAAATTCACAGCGTATCCTCATTTTTCATTCTGCGGCACATTGCCAGAATCAGCAATACAAGAAATTGATATTTTATCAGTTATCTTTTCCTGGAAACAAACCAGTTGTTGGAAAAAAAAAAAGAGAGAGCATCTGACAGATTATTGCAAATTCAAACTGAGTAAGACGTCTTGGGGTATTCACTGTAAGCAGCTCAAATATCAAATATCCAAACAGAGCTTTGTTTTTAATGCCATATCAGTTCCTTTGACCTTAATCAAACTTTGATTTACAGCGTACGACCTGCATGAACCGAAGTCTGGAGGAAAACAAATAGCAGATATGGGTGAGTAATACTATCATCTGCTCTGTTTATCAAGAGTCATTATAAAACAAAAATACAAAAAAGATAACAGGCAGCTCTGCGACCGAAGTAAGTTTAAACACACTCGTGATTTGCTGCAGGCTAAAATAACACCACATTACATTACTAACTGTGCACTTAGATCGACCATAATGTCTAATGTTCCACTCTATCTAAGTTTTTATTATCTCATATTTGGCTCATAATCACTCAACCTTAGCAGTGGCAAAGATGCAGACAAGAACCTTTTTGCTTTTGGCAACTCTTCTGACAACAACTTCCAATCTAGTACTAATGGCTTTCACTTGTCTGCCCACAATAATATTATGTATGGTTGTTCTGTTGGGGAGGCATAAAAACAAAAAACCATTTGCTCTTATTTCAGCAATTTTATAAGAAAATATTAAAATACCACACTAGAATAAAACCTATACATATACACTTACCTTAAAACTGCTATAATTGGTATTGCTGTATAAACAATGGCTCTGTGAGCCCATGAGAGCTGGGATAGGCTCCAGCACACCTTTCACTCTAAGTTGAACGGATGGATGGACGGATGACCACATATGTGTCAAAGGTCTTTGTCAAAAACAGAATTTGTCAACAGGCAACTAAGCAAGCAAGAGTACATTAGTATTGTAAATAATGCAATCATAGTAAAGCATTTTCATTGCTGTATTATATATTGGCTCTCTCCTTGTTTGTTTAAATAAAGGCTTGGTGTTATTACCTCTAAATAAATTCCCAGAGCATTTACAAGTAGTGAGATATAAGTAAGGAAGGAAGTAAAGTTAATTTCTAAAGTGCTTTTTACAGCTATATCGTCACAAAGCAATCCAAAAAATAAAATATAGGAATTAAGAAAAATAGCTAACTAAAAACAGGTACAATGCTCAACAAAAGGCCTCCTTTACTAAAATGTTTTTAACCGTTTCTTAAAGGCGTCCACAGAGTCAGCTAAACAAAGTTGGAGTTGGAGACTATTTCAAAGTCTCAGTGCCGGAATTGTTTCTGACTTCATTGTTTGGTTTGTTTCTCTTATGACTCTTTTGATCCTGGCAAACTGCCGTTTAAGTAAAAAGAAAAAGAAGCTCTAGTTAAACCACTTTGTTCTTAATGTCAACTAAAAAGCAGACTTGCAAAGTTAGCAAAGGTGAACATAATGGAGCGTTTAGCAGCTGAAAAGTCAGATATGTCCCTCTGAAGTTGGTGGTGACCAGATTAGAGCTAAAAGGAATCTGAATACAACCTTTCATCAATCAGATGGCCTGGGGCTAGACTTCAGACTACCTCCATTTTTTTTTTTTACAATAATTAAATGTAATAATACGGCATAGCATATGTGTAACTTTTTTCACTGCGTCCAAGTGGCCTAAATCACAGGAGTACATACATTCATAATACCTCTAACGACCAAATGAAGAAAAATTAGCACCATTAGAAGAGTGAGAGCGCACGGAAACATGAGCCTATAAGAGGAAACTCTCAATTTATTTTACAGATGCATCAGCGGGTGCCAAGCTACAAGCTATAGCTACAGTGTTTTCAGTAGGGATATCATAAATCCTGCAAGCATTTAGCCAAATGTATAACCTTGTAATTAAAGCAAAATAAATCTTCAATAAAGTACCCACCTGAGAGTAATTCACTAAAATGAATGATGGAAAAAGAAACCAAATGGTAACTTTGTATCGCTGCACTAAAGGAAACTAGACAAATTCAAGATGGACTGTCACATTACCTAGAAATGTACTGCTTCATTCATTTGACTTTAAAGAGACATAGGTGTACAATACCTGCCTGCCCAGTATCAAAGCTGCCATCATGTTGGCGGCCACCGGTTAATTAAAATATGACCTCTGGAAAAAACCGGTGAGTCTGAAAACAAAGTGGTCTGGCTTATTGAGCGTGACAAAACCGCTTAAATGTCCCCTTTTCCCTGAAAATCAGAAACATTAACAACGTTGAACCCCATTTTCACGTTCATGTGGAAATACTGCGGCATTGTTGTAATGTTTTTCCCTGCTCCCACGACACGCAGGAGCAGAAAGTTCTTTTTCCTTTTCACTTACAGTCAAAGCACAAGTGCAACCAAGAAAACCCTTCTGGAAGCTGTTATTGGAGCGTCCTTCTATGGTTTCTATGGTTTCCTTTTTGCAAGTTTAGAGGTCCAGAAGGACAAGATTTTTTATTCCTTGGAGCATTTGCCCGTCTTTATGTATCATCCGATTGTTAGCTTTGGACAACATTACGAGTGAAAATAAACTCTTATAGAGGAAGTCACTACTAAAATAGATAGGTTTCCCCTTGGATCCCCAGGCACACTGTGTGGCCTTCTGACAGCATTAAGTAGAGAAACATATTCACTCTTTCTCAAATGAACTCCCAATATGGAAGGGAAACAAGCTGCCCACATGTTGGTATATCCTTTAAAGCACTGTTTATGCAACGCAGTCAAGTTCGTCAAGAGGCAGAAAGATGGGAATTTCACAGGGATAAGACACCCAGGATAGTCATTTCCCCTTCCATGTTCAACAGCTTAGTTTGGCATAGGCTTCTCCAGAAACTTTCTGCAGTTTCCACCAGGGGGGAAATGAGAAGATCTTGTTACAGTTCAGTGCACCAAAGAACACCATCTGTTGTTAAACTGCACTAAAAAAAGTATTAAAAAAATTTAGTGCACATTTAAATCTGGCTCCTGGTTACATTTACAATCTTCTGGCTTCTTTATTCCATGACGGCTGCTAACATTTAGTCGAAGTGAAATTGTCCTGTTGTTCCGATAGCTTTAAGATTTTGGGACAGCCTGCTTGAAGAAAACATTTTAATAGTAGGTTTTTAGAACATTATTTGTGACCTGTATATGCACATAAAAGGTAGGAGATCTATGGCGAGATGACACAGGGAATCATTTTTGTGCCCTAAATTGCACAAATCACAAGTTACAAGAACAAAATATTTTAAATCCCAAGAAGACCAACTCATACTTATTTCAAAGCACAGAAAAAAAGGTTTGCTGCAATGACCAGACAGTTTATTTTATAAAAGCTTCAGAAATTCAGAAATGGAAACGTTAACCTGCTACATTTATACATTTAGATTTATACATATTCAAAGTTTCATTATGGAACTTTTACAGGCATACAGTGTTGGATTTGGATTGAAAATGGCCGATATTTTTATGTACTTTGACGTCTACCAAAGGTGAAATATGTTTGAAATAAATAAATAAATGTAGCTGACTTGCCAGCATGAGATAATAAAAACCCTTCTAAGCTGTAACTGTACTGCATTCCAGCAAGGAACTAACTCTAAATAGCAAAAACGCCTGTTTATGAGGTATGGAGAAAATTGGAGAAAACTTCTACTTTACCTTCCCGCTGCATATTGAGTATGTATTCTAGCATTTTGCTAGCTTCCGTATTCTGTATCGCTCCATTTTGTACTAAGATTGGCTGGTTTGTAACAGATAGGTGAGCTGCTGCAGCATAGTTGGCAAACACCTGTTGCCAACAAGGAAGTTGCAGAGTGCCCTCAGGTGGACAGACTATGCAACATCAACACTCATAACATCACTAAAGGGTGTTTCTTCTGTATTTTTTTACATTTTCAGCTATTGCCCAATAAAAAAGCCATTAAAGTAAAAATCAATGAATAATTAATATCACTGGGGACAATATATTTGGTAAGAACAGAAAATAAAAGTATTATAGATAAATGTATCAAAAATAAAAACACATTTGCATGCCAAACTCAATTACCTACCTGTTGTCTATTATTTTCTCTCCATTTCTTGTTTTTTTTGTGGGGTTTTTCTACCTGTGTGTTCCTTTTATGACCTATAATTCTGTAAAAATCTGGTAAGAAAGCTTATCCGTGGCTCTTCAGCTTGCAGACAGGAAAAAGAAGTAATCCTTGAGCAAACACGAGCCACCTTTGACTGGTTAGGAATGTTATCAGGGTCCATATACTTTACCCTGAGTTGACAAAGGTAAGATCTCAGGCTTAAAACACTTCCCCAGCAGCTGTTTGCTACATCACTCTCAACTGTCTACCCCCCACACTGGACTGAAAGCACAGGCACAGGGCTGCTATCTATAATAATCTTCTCTGTCCGTCTCTTTCATCAGGGCTGGTTGGAGCAACATCAGGGCGAGCTTTCTTTTAGACAAGCAGTAAAAAGACCGGTGTGATTAAGACAGATAGACCGACTGAGACGCTTAATCTTCTGTCCAATTAAAAATGTTAACTGCATCCTGATGTTCTCCCCCCCATGTAGTGTAATTAGTGTAATTAGTTTTTGGTCCTGCACGATAAACTCCTAGGTGTCAGGAGAGAAGCACAATGGCAGTAGTGGTGCTCCCTTCCTTACATCTGAGGAGAAAGTTATTCTAGAGGTCCCATTAGTCAAACCTTCAGTGTACGAATGCTGCCGTTGTGTTTTCACAGGGTCCCTTGTACTGTCATAGACGGATGAGGTTCACTGAGCAAAGATAGAGCTGGTATTATTATAAACCATGGCCTTTCTCTGCACTTAAGACGCAGACAGAAACACATACACAGGTTTTCAGACGTTTGACTACTAAAAGTCTTTCCTCATTTTTCCTCCCTTTAATGGTGAATCTACATAAACAGCTTTTTAAGATTTTTCAAAGCAACATCTTGAACTGTGACACACAGAATACTACATGTAGATAAAGTCAGTGGTAGTGACAAAATCCCTCTTGTGCTATACCCAAGTTGGTTTGACACGCATTTCTAAGTTCAATGGTTTCGTAAGATATTCTGAATTTGCTGGAGGATGGAGTAGCCCCCAACACTACCTCCCTTAATTACAAACTCAGTCAACATCTCGCTCTAGCAGACTGCTGCCACTGCCTGGTTAATTGATGAGAAATGACTATTTCCTCCAACCCGAGGAGTGAAAATTACTTTCTGTGAGAAAACGAAAAGCAGACGCAGCGTAGCTCTGAAAGCTTTCGAAGGACACGTTCATTGCGTACAAATAGATTAATCGATGAAATTCAGTTTGATAAATTCCCTGTTACACTGTGATCCATGAAATCCATCAGCTGTTAGCTGTGTGTGCGTTTGACTTACACTGACATGTTTTGCGGAAAATAAAATAAGCCATCAGCTTTTAGGTGTTGATCACAGACTGGACATGCTAATCTTATTTGGGAGCAACAGCACTGTAGAAAGTGCAGGAGCAGGAGATCCTGTGATGCCAAATTTGGAAGTTTGTTTGTTTGAATCATGTATTCGTTTTAGAGAGACGGTCTTGGTCTTTTCGGAGACACAAAGTCTCAAAGCCTGAAAAAGCAGAGCGCCTGCCAAGCCGTATCAGATATGGCTTCAGAATTCGCGTCTTATTAACATCACACAAGAACCATATTTGAAAATAGCACCTCACAGATCTTCAAATTCTTTTTTAAAATGATTTAATTTAGGAGTTATTTAACCAATAAATCATTCCAATAAAAATGTTCACATAAAACTTCTTTTATATGAATCTGGATTTTCAGGCTAAACTCACACTTGAACAAAAATAAAGAGAGCATTCTCCTTCCCTGTGTTTTCCTTCTCTCTGAGTCTCTTGGGGCTCCTTCTGACTTCCTGCCATTAAAGAGACAGCCCACTGGAGAGCAGAGGGTGACTGACATATAGCTACCTTTGCTGTATGACCAATGATCTATGCGCCTGAAAAGGAAATCTGTGGAATTTTGCGGTTAACACAGAGAAAAGTAGGAAGACGTCAGGAAAACAGAGATGGGTTAGACAGAGACGCAGCAGTACGAAATGTCTGTGCGTGAAAGCCAGACAGCTGTGTGACATCCAGAATGAAAAGTTCAGTGCAGTCAATGTACACAGTTACGTAACCAAATATCCCAGTCTGTCCTCTTTTGTGTGTTATCAAAAACACATATTTTGTTAACTAATAAAAGTCTGTTTGCCAACTCAGAAGCAAAGAAGATTAGTGCCACTCTGAGACCAGCCTGCTTTCTCAACAACTGAAGGAGTTATGAGGTGTAAGTCAGCCAGTTGACAGCCGTGCATTTGAACATTTTTGATGTTGTCAGTGTTTTGTGTGGTAATCTCTGGAATTGTATTTTGAAAGTGGCCACACAGCATCATAGTCTGGCAGCCTCCTACACAAACCAAAACGAGGTATCTAGTGAAGCTACAAACAGACGCCCCGGGGAAACCAAACACCCAAGCAGACACAAATATCTCAGCAAATAACACACAGCAGCGTGGCCACTTCTAAAGAAACGATTCCAGTCTCATGCAGATGCAATTCTAAGATTTTCAGCGTGGTTCTAATTAAAACAGGAAAATTCCACTGCGTTCTTATTTCAGCTTATCATTAAGCCAAGATCATGTTTAAAAAAAGAAGAAGAGATCTAACACCTGATGCTCCACATAAAGTTCCTTCTTACCTTCTGTAGCCACTGGGTGTAATTCTCCATAACGTTCTCGAGCTGCTGGATCTTCTGGCTGGGAAAGTCTGGCTCAGGTGGTGGAGCGTCCCTCTGGAGAGAGTTGGCGTTGTACTGCGAGCTACTGGCCTTCGCTTCCTTGCAGGAGCCTCCTCCAGCTCCCTCTCCCTCAGGTAGGATGAAGGTGTAGGTGCACTGGCCATGCTGGATCTTATGAAAACGTCTGTTATTGGAATTACTGCTGCTGCTGCTACTACTACTACTACTAGTACTCCCTCCGTTACTGCTACTGCTGCTGCCGTCCGTCCCTCTCCGTTGCTCACCTCCTCCGCAGCTCACAATCACCAGAAGCGCCGCCAGCGACAGCAGGTGACGGCTGTAGTGGTACCACAGCATCATATCAGCCTGGAAGCGCTGTTGAGGGTGATTAAATTTCTTGTTTCTCCTTTTATGCTTTACTAGATGTTCTCTTAAGGGCTGAATCAGAAAACGTTAGCCTGAAACATGTATCATCCATCCTTAAGTTGGACCTCCAGCAGTCAGAGTTCATGCGGACTTTTTTGCCATGGACGGGACACACATGCTATGTTTCCAAACCTCTTCTTAAGTTTTTGTCCTGGCAGGGAAAATTGCACACATGTCTTGGAGTGTGACAGCTTGGTGATATTTCTTGGTGTTCCTCCAGTAAATCAGAGCCTGCCTGCGTTTATCAGAGTGCGCATTTAAAGTAGGCGCTGGGATAGTGTTGTCAGACCTCCCCTGGTCTCTCTGCCTTCCTTTCCTCCTCTGCTCGCTAACTTAACGACTGGGGGTAGAGAGTGAGAGCGAGAGAGGGAGGGAGAGAGAGGGAGACGCTCACTCTGAAGATCAGTTCCAAGCTTCCAGCACACTCTGCGCCTGCCCCTCGCAGAGCCTGCAGAAGAATGTGACTCTGTGCGTGGACGCGTTTGTGTGTGTGCGCGCGCGCGCGTGCGATCCCGGCAGAAAGAGACCTCAGCACAGAGGACATGCTTAGACTGTGGGGATCAGTTTTCAGGCCGGTTCATGTGGTTGACCTGTTCCCTTGCCTGTGTAAAATAATAATAATAATGATAATAATTTGAACGCACGCATTTAATTTATCTGTTCTTTTCTCCCTGCTCAGCTAATAGCAGGTGCTACCGACCTGTCACCTGAGTTCGGGGTGGCTTTATATGTCCTTTTGTTTATCTCTTCAAAGTACAAATCCACAGTCAGGATAAGCTTCTTCTTTTTTTTTTTTAATAAACTGCAGCACCTAAACGGAAGTAGCCATAGGATCAAACTGCAAACCCAGGTGGTGGCTAGTGGACAGCAAACCATACCACCCGAGCTACATTTACCACAAGATATTAAGTATGTTTTGTTATTTTAAATTTTCATTCCATAGAGTTTGTTGCTGTAAATTTAAAATATTTTTAGAGAGCACTCAAACACCAAAAATGCCCACCATTCTATCATTTTGCTAATGTTTGTAAGTCTGTTTGACACTATGTATACTGTAAGTAGTATATACATATATGTACATGCACCTATTTTTAATATGTACTATAGAGTAAAGTAAAAAGTCAGCACACAGTCACAAAGCACCTGTGGTTGGACAAAGCCTACTGTAATGGGCTAAGTCAGTCAGCAATCTCCTTATGACTAATAAATACCATGTTTTTCCCAGTGATTTCACTGTATTGTATTGCATTCAGCAACCAATTGCAAGCAGTTGCTGTGACCAACTGGTTGCTCAGAGACTGGGTGTGCAACATCCTCAACCTCTGGGTGACCGCTTTTGATTGCAAAGGCATTGCACAGCTCACCTCCTGGGTAACCTGTCTCCAAACAGCTGCAGTCTGACTCAGACAGACTGCAATCACTCAGAGAGAGTTTGGCAAAGGTTTGCAAATACTCACTGTCTAGTTTATAAATGCAGACAGATTGCCAACCCACCGCAATCAGTCTGAGTCAGTCTGCGCCAGTGAGCGCAACTTGTCGCCAAGGCTTCTTTATACAGTAGAAGACCTGACACATCTGGTTGAAAACTGGTTGTATGGAGCCTGAACTATGGGAGGTCTTGTCCACTGAATTTGTACAGTAACGAATTATTAAACTGTAATTATTATGGCTTGTTCTAGACTTAAAAGCATATGGCTTTTTAGCTGTCATTTTCCTTGCTATCTTAATTACAAGAGTTTACATATGCACAAGTATATCACATGCCTTCCAGTGTCACGTTTTCATGAAAACAAAAGTGAAATCCAAGAATGAGCAGGGGATAGATGGAATGCCTCTTTATCATTAAGGCAGAACAAGGGGCAGAGTGAGGAAACACAGCGCTGAAAGACCCTGGGTTAAAGGTCAAGTCCTTGTTACGGCCAGCCTATTAAAATCTCTGATTCCGGGAGACACAGCTGTCTGATTTCTGGCTGAATTTCAACATTCCTCTTCAGTTCAAGACATTCAAATTTGTGTACATGCTTGAGTGTGTCTGTTTTTCTATTTGCGTGCGATGTATGTGCAAATACTGTATTAAGCGTATGTTTATGTGTATCCTTCTGCTCATGCATACTTACAGTACATGTCACAGAATTCTGCGTAATCCTGTGTGGGTTTGACATCTTGTGTATCCAGTGATATCAGAGGGCTGCAAAAAGTTTGGTCTTGTGTGTGGGAGCAGAGGGGCGGTGTGAATGAATGCATGAAGGAGACCCAAGATAACAAACCCTCTGAATAACCCAGACTGGCCAAGACACAAAGCATGTTTGCTCTTGGAATGCTTTTCTTAGGTTGACGTGCTTTGCTGGTGTCCTAAAAGTGAGGCGCCTTTTCCTGTGTCCAAAGGAAACTAAGGAGGAGATAATTGTAAGAACAGGAGCTTGTAAATGAAAACAGCACATGACTTTGATGCACAGCTATACATGAAAATATCTAAACAAATTTTAGGAATTATGAATTAGTATTCCTTTAAAGCTACAGTATAGATATTTTCACATGCTTAATGTAGGAAGAACGATGTCAGTTATTTATTTTTTAGTCTTTAATAAAACAGACAAACACAGAAAACCAGAGGTATTAAAACAGAACATTAAATACATGTGTTTTTTCTGATTGAAGCTGCTAGCATTAGAGGGCATTTTGCTTTCTGTAGCCTTATATGGTTTGGTCACTGCAGATCAGTTTAAAGTTGCTCTTAGTAATCACTTTTATCCTGTGAGGAAGCATCTTAATGTTATTAAAGCATGTGTCCACGTGCGTTTCATTGAAGAAAGTGCATAAAATATTTTTGCAACACAAAATGCTTAATTTTCAGCCATCTCACATCCAGCAGTGGCTTGTTTTGCAAAGGAAAACACACAAGCTGTTTATATTTATGAGTTAGTAACTGAGTGCTATAATCTCAGATCTGAAATCTTACTGGAATGTAAACTTATTGAGAAAACAAACAGTTTACAGAGCAACGAGAGAAAAACGATTCACTAACTCTTTGGGTCCCATTCTGCCTGCTCCACATGTACATCCAATGCATACCCAGTTTAGTAAAATACAAAAATCTACATGTATACACATATATATAAACTGAAGTAAGGTAACATTAGCTTGCTCAGGCTAGCTAGCTGGCAGCACGGTTAGCTAGGTTCAACAAATCCAGGAAGGGGCTTTTCTTTGTGGAGCTTGAATGCTCTATCTGGGTAGTCTGGGTCAGGACAGATTAATTTGTGCTCCCATATTGAACGTAGTACAAAAAGAAAACTCAAAACGCTGGGTCAAATGACCCAGGACCATGACAGAATGGTTATCTGTCTCTATGTGTTACCCCGTAAATGTGCTCCAGAACATGTATACATGTTTCTATACTTGATTCTAACCTAATGCTAAGTCTCTTTTACACTGGTGGAACTGCAGTTTAACTGCACACCAAAAATACCTATTCAGTCAAAAGAATTATTTTCACTTTGATCTGCCAACAAACTAAAGCAATTTTCACTTATTAGGCAACAGGACAGAAATCTTTAATGTTTAAATACATGCAGTATACAATTTCACAGCTCTAATCAGCAGCCCCACTTTAGAAATAAACAGCAACATATGGATTTATAGATTTTTAATTCCCATTTGATCATTGTATGATAATGTGTGATTGATGTTGGGGTCACTCGTAGGGATCATTTTGTGGTCATATGACTTGTAAAATGCCCCCTTTTATGTGAATCCACCCACAGCCTGAAACACAAATCCCAGGTAAACAGAAAAAGCAAAATGTTAACTATTAACTATATATTCTGTATTGGATGCAGGTATGATCCCAAAAAATTTGAAAAGCTGCCAATGACAAAGTTGCATGTTTATTTTTCTTTAACTTTTATTTAATATTAACCACTTAAGATAAAAACTGTTGTAGGTCTAAAAATGTGATAACTAATTTAAACATGTTATTTGGTAGGTTAAGATAAAAATAAAGCAGTTAAATTTTGACAAAAGTTTTATTGTTTGGATAAAGTAATTCTGCAACCAAGTTGAATACCAATGAAAAAATAACAAATATTTTTCCTCAGTGGCATATTGGTCCACTATTAAGATGTGAGGGTCTTTGATCTTCTATGCCTGGCCAGAATCCTGCCCCCCCCCCCCCCCAATGTGGGGCATAAAGGGTGTTGTCACTGGATATAAAAGGCACAAGCGTTCCGTTTGACTCAAGTGACAAACCTAAGCAACTCATTCAGAAATGCTTGAATAGCTTCAGCTCGATTTGAATTTGATGAAACGGTTGTATAACCCAGCCTAACACCGATGGAACCATTTCTTTTGGTCCTGAGCTTAACTGTTTGTCATGGTGACGGTGACTGAAGGGGACACAAATACACGTTTAAACACGAATGTCAAGGCAGTGGTGAACTAGTGCCAGCCTCCATACTACTGACATATCAGTGGCAGGATCTGCTTGCAAGTGCAAATGTGGGTCACTCTCTCATATTATTCTCCCGTTCTGAGTTCAGTTCTGATGTGTGATATCCTGAGATCCTGAAAGATCCACGGTCTGGTCTGCTGGGCCTCAAAGGAGCGTTGATCTCACACACAATAGCCTCGTTAGCATTTGACCATTGATGACATCACTTCATGCTAGATTGCTGAGAGGTGATAGTTAAAGAGTTATGCATTTGAGTGGTTGTGGTTTTTGTGAAAGACTGAATGGATGTACTGAAGTGGATGTGCAGGGAGTAAAGAGTTACACCAGTGGCTCTGCAGGCACTTCATCTAATTTGCAGTAAGTCTATAGAGCAATAAGCTCGTGTTTTCAAGTCTGCTTACTTAAATCCTGTGGGAAAATAATAATGGGGCTTAACGTCCAGTGCTTTTTTTTTTTCTTTGTAGAGGGACAAACATAAAGGATTAAGAAAAAAAAGCTGAAATTCAGCTGAGTAGAAATAAATCGAGGCCTAAAACGAACACGCATTTTGCTTTGCAATTTCCTGTTGAGAGTAGATTTAAAATGCAAATCTTAAATTCCTTGCAGACCAACCTCAAATGCCAATGTTGCAGACCCTCCTGAAATAGTATTCCTTGGTTCAACAAGCATGCTAGCATGCTAGAACAGACTGCAACAATGACTGCACACTTTAAGGGCTCTGATTCCGAAGTTGAATTTTCCATTCATTTTCTCCATTGGAATTTCCGAAAATCCTCATATACAGAGTTTAATCCTTGAAACATACCAACCAGCTTCTTGGTGACTAATGACCATAAAAAGGTTTGATTGGGAAAATGAAGTTAAACTAAATAAATTCCAAGATAGACCGTGTGACGGCTCAGGAACTTCTTGTCCCATAACCCATTGCAAATCCCAGATTCCACAGCAAACATGTCCAATTTTCTTGAATTTAATTATATTTATTATTGTAGTGTTTATTTGGTTAATAATAATTGTCAATATCTTCTATAGTTTGTGTTGTGTTTATTGTGTGTGTAATAAAGTATAGCCTAGTTATTGTTATGGCACAGAGGTTCGTTCTAACAGTTTTGAAATTTCATGCTCTCTAAACAATCTAACGTCCGTGGGTTGAAAATTTTCCATGGTAGCAGTGAACTCCACCAATCAGAGACATTGCTGTTTCAATTTGGGATTGTGGTGAGAGTAGTACTTTTCTGCAACATTACCAATAAAACACATTTTTGCTAAAATAAGCTTGATATCATACAGACTTGTGGTTTCCACAGGAGCACATGCCATTGTTTCACAATGTCACTCATAATGAATCGGCTTTGGATGGTTAAAACATTGTGGCTCATAGTCAAAATCCCTACAGAGAATATGAATGATACTTTTACTTCAGGAACCTCACTGTTGAGCTCAAAGTTTTGACTTTCCTGTTAAATATACATCTGCTTTGCAGATGCCATAAAATGCAGCTTTTTCAACACACTAGTTTGACTGCCATTAAATATGATACAGATGTGTATGACAGTCAGACAGTAAATCCTCAAAGGTTGCAATCCTGTGATTCCTTTTATTTTCTTCCTTTGCTCGTTTTCTTTGACCATTTACTAGTCTACCATCATGTTGGATAGATTCATAAAACATTGCTTTCAGTATTTCCTCAGGCTGACTTGGAATCACGTTAATGGATCTGTGCCAGCACAAGACTCCTCTTTTGATGCTAAAAAAGCCACTGCTGGGATTTACTAAAGAGTTGCCGTGCTAATTTCACAACTGAAAAGCGTGGACACGGGTATTTTAGCTGTTGGCCTTATTGCAGAGTGCAAAAGGAGAATATGTAAATGAATTAGACAAATGTGATTTATTAGGTGAGCGACATGCACTTTACCCAAAATTGTGAAGAATTTATTGCCAATTTTTGCGTCTGATGTGGCTGTAATCAAAGCCGCTAGGAGAGAACATTTATTTGAAATGAGAGGAGATGCTGCCAGAATTACATGTGGTTCATGGCTTGACATATCTGTCACAATGCAGAAATAAATGGGACTGTTGCTGTTTTAAAGTTTGAATTTTGCAATATGCAATACTGACTTTAATAAATACATAAAGATCACACTACTACCCTGAGGTGACTGTTGTTGTGATTTGGTGCTGTATAAATAAATTGAACTACTTGCAAACAAACAAGAGTGATGTGAGATTTCAGGTTCACATGGAAGAATAGCTTGTGTTAACATCTCTGCTGTTGTAATCCTGCTGTCCACCTACTATCCCAGTTATTACTGCATGTATTATTTGCTCTCTCAAGCCTTAATTATACTAATTTGCAGACATGGACACAGACAACCGAAGAAACAATGGCTGAGGAGTCACTCCTGTTACTTGTATGAAGTCCACCGCCTAGCATGCGTGCACAGTTGGTGCACAAGTAAAGTCACAAAAAACAGGCAGGCACATCTACATGGACCTACACATTTACCAGCCAGTGACACTTGGACTGAAGTGGACCCTGGCATAAATCTGGCCTACGGTGGCTTGTGCTGTCATTTTGATTAGTTGACTGGCAGATTTCCTGTCAGCCTCAGCTGCACTTGCATTTGGAGCTATTTGTAATATTGTTTTCATTCTAAATGTTCTAAACTTGAGCATTTTGACAGTGGCCATGATAACATATGTGTACAATGTTCAGTTTGTAGCACTGTGTTGACTAGAACAGTATGTGACTTTACATAACAACAGTCTTGTTATCTGCTCTTTTGTCAAAAAGATACTGATTAAGATCGACAATAGCCAAGCGTATTATTTTTTGCTGAACCAGCATTGGATTTGATGGATTTTGTAAACAACCCGTTCTGACATGTGCCTGCTGGAGCGATGATGTCATCAGGGCGAGACCATTGGAAAAGTGACAGTGGGAAGCCATTAGCACAAGGTGGCTGTCACTCTTCCTTTTCCCCTCGGGATCCACAGGTCTATATGTACTCCACAGGCATGGCCTCCATCTCCTGTCAAAGCATGCCATATCCCTATCCAACCTCAATTCCACCCATCCTTGATACATGAGACAAAGTTCAGGCCGAGGTGAATGGAAAGTAAAAAAGTTTCTGTCTGTCAGTACGGTATTAAATCTTATGTTGCAGTCCTCAGAAGAAGAGCTGTTTTCTTTAACTCGTTTTTTCTGTTTTTATCTCAACAGAAACAGAAATAGGAAAGTTAGGAAAAAGGGGGCACCCACGGTCAAGTTAACTACACTGTTGGTGGTCCAGCAGTTGGGTCTGGTACCATGGTAGAACTCTAAAATGAATGACAAAGCATCAGTAAACAATAGAAACAGACAAAAAAACATAAATAAATGAAAAAGAAATATGGGTGCTTTGAGCTTTTGTGGTTCGGACCTCGTGTTTGTTTTTCCTCTATGCTTCAGCAATTTATCATTATAGCAAAGTCAATTTCAAATTCAAGTTGATATGTGTATTCCTTAAGACGTTCTGTGTATTTTTGTGTACTTCATGTCACCAGTCCCATCTGATGTTTCCTTTTCCAACTCCTCACCCTCATTCCTGCCTCACTACAGACGGCCACAAATTTGCATGCTTTAGTTTACTTTGTGTCTCTCGCGTGTATTTTAAAATTTTCATCAAATCACAGAGATCAGATTTGTCACAGTCAAGTTTACATGATATCACTATGCGTTCAATTTGCAATCATAAGGTTAACCAACGCCACATGGAAGCAAATGCACAAACAAAATATGACCTTTGCTGCTGCAATATTTGGTTGGTGCAAAGGTCAGAAGAGCGTTTGGCTAGACCCCGGGAATGTGCTATGTGGCTCTAGATATGTTACCCTCTGTTCTGTCTCTATTTTAGAGAGCAGTAACTCTGCAGAGCATAAGACTGGAACACACGGACACAGATACAGACCATGAAATGTCTGTTTACTAAATCTCATAATTCAAAAATTTTTCTTACCTGCTTTACTTTTGCACTGTGCACAACTTTTTGTCCTTTTGTTATAGTAGAGATGCCTGTACTATCCATGGAAAATTGTAAACCACAAAAAGCTGTATACATTGAAATATACCAACAATTAGTGAGTAGAGTCATTGGAATTCAAATGAACTAAGTTCTGTGATGTGGTTGGGTAGAGAGTTGAGCTACTCTCAACTTTAAGGAAAGTGACAGAAGTGGCTACTAATGGCAATGAACAGTACTTGTGGCTGACATATATTATAAAATATATGTTAAAGTGTTACCAGAGCTAAGTGTCGGCTCCAAAGTGATGGGCACTGAGTATATACACTCACCATCCACTTCAGGTACACCTGTTGGACTGCTCATTAATACAAATATCTGTGGCAGCTACTCAATACATTGAATTATGTCAACATGATTAAGGCAACATGTTCAAGTGCAAACCCAGCGTATGAGTAGGGAAGACAGGTAGTTTACTATAAGTGACTTTAAATGTTTGCTGGTGCCATGTAAGTATTTCAGAAACTGCAGATTTTTGGGGGAGATGGTTTTCCAGCACAACCTAGGGTTCATGTAGAATGAAAAAGAGAAAATAAAGAATAATTTTAAGGTAGAATTTATCATCTCTACATGGTCGGAGAAAGACGAAATATCCACTTGTTGCAGTCAGAGGCGAACGAACAAACTGCTTTGAGCACACGTTACAAAGCATGCGAAGACCATATCTGAACACACAACACATCACTAAAATAATAACGTGGCAGTAATAAGCAATGTCCTAAAGCTGCAGAAAACCACACTGGGTGCGATTTCTGTTATTGTACAAGCATGTTATGCAGAACAACGCATCAAACCTTGAAACAGATTGGCTGCAGCAGCAGAAGACCACACTTGGTACCATTTCTGTCAGCTAAGAAAAAGTAACTACAAATTCCATCAAAATTTCTCATCAAAATTGGACAACTGGGAAAAGGTTTTCTGATCTGATGAATCTTGATTTCTGCTGCAATATTCAGATGGAAGGGTCACAATTTGAAATGAACAACATGAAAGCGTGGATCCATCCTAGTCAGTATCAGTAGTTCAGGTTGGCAGTGGTAGCGTAATGGTGTGGGGGATATTTTCTTGGCACACTTGGGTCTCTTATTACAAATTGACATCATATTTCCAACCCTTTATTATCACAGCGTACCCATTTTCTGATCACTGCTTCCAGCAGGATAACGGGCTGTCACAAAGCAGAAATCATGGACCAAAATCTTTGGGGAATGTTTCCAGCACCTTGTTGAATCTATGGTACTAGCAAGGTGTACTTATAAATTAAATGACTAGTGACTGTGTATTAGAGTCATTGGTCATTCACCATGTAACTAAAGGCTTAAAACAAAGTCTGGTACATCAGTCACACCACAACTACTGAGGCTGTTGTATAGTTATGATGTGGCAGTGTGCCAGAGATGGAATAATTCACTCTTGTTTAATTGTTAATTGCTATATTCAGTGACAATTTAATGCTTATTTTAATCTTTTAGCATCTCTTAGAAGCACCTCATTATTTTTTCCATAAAGCTCTGCTGTCTCCATGAAGACTAAACAAACTCCATTTGAGTAAAAGCGAAACGTACTGTTGTGACACGCAAGCTGAACGTTATTACCATAAAATAGCTTTACAGATGATAATGAAAAAGAAAAAAAGAAAATACGAAAGGAAAAATTGCTGTTGCTAATTTTGCTGCCTTGCAACACAGCTGCCATCATAGTTTTTTAGTTGTCCTTGTCAGTTGCCTAGTTGTCAGCATGTCGCCTTCTAATTGTCAAGGCTAAGAAAAAACAGTCACCGTCCAAGTACATTTCTTTGAATCCAGTGGCTAGTTCGACAGCTAGAATTCAAAATCTATTCCAAACTTTAGGACCTTCACCCATCGCATTCCTTAGCCTTTAGATAATATTCTTCATGTACATTTCCCATCCTGTCCTGCCATATCAGATAAAATTAAGTCCTGTGCAACAGCAAGCTGACACCTGATACAAGCTGATGAATGCTGATATCGCCATGTTTTCTTCACATTAACTCACACAATCAGATTTTGGACATAAACAGAAACATGCCTTTCTGTCAGTCTGAGCAAACCACTCAGACTGGTTAAAGCACAGCGGTTCACTTTGATGCTTGTCAGCACTCCATAACGATATTAGGCTTTGGAAACTGATATCAGACAGCAATGCAACTTTAATTAGCAATAACTAATTTAGCTTGACTACTTGGACCACCGTTTGACATCAATTACTACAGAGTTCCTTTATTGTTGGCCTCAGATAGGGTGCATTGTTCAGCAGACATACATCAGAAAAGACAAAGTAAGCCGAGCTCTATCTTCTTACTTTGTAAATTTCCCTGCTGGCAAGTGCTGTTTGCTCGCTCCATCTTAATGTGAATCCAGCTCGCTGCCATTTGTCTTGTAGTATTTTCTTCTTCAGTAATGGGGCCAGTTGGTCCTCCTAACTTTGGAAAAGAGCATGACATCAGCAGATGGTTATTTTCTGGATTTAACCTGCTGGTGGAATCAAAAACACAGTGAGTCAGTGTGTAGGTGTGTGCAACATGAGATCATATGTGAGAGAGCAATAAATAAGTCCAGCTAAGACTATGCTTTTGGTCTGTTCAGCTGCATGCTGGTTGTCACTTTCAGCAACTTAACTTAGGCAACAAAGCACTGTTAAAATTGAATGTCACACAAAATCTGACATACATTCACATTTTGGATTGCATGCTCCTTCGTGTCTCTTTAGTTTTTGGCTGATGTAGGACAATCTAACAGGTGGACAGGTGGAGAATAAGCCTAAATCTTTAGCGTCATACATTTACCCCTAGCATACCTTAAGAAAAATGGCGAGGAAGGAATCTGATAAGAAGTCTTGTGAACAAGAATTTATGTTCTTCTGTCCACCCTACGCACACCTTCTCACAGCTCTGTTTGTGAAAATTATGAAGTATGTTATAGCCAACACGAGACAGAGCAGGTTTTTGTCAGCTCTGTCACAGTGGTAATCCTTTAATGGACAGAAGGTTAGTCTCCCGAGAGCTCGAGAATGTACACAAAGACTTTACCGTGTCAGGTGGTGTATACTATAGAGACTCTTGAGAGAACATCTATTTTGAAAACCTGCGTTATCTACAAGCGATGAAGCAGTGAAAATGGAAAGGAGAATACTGGCTTGATTTATTAAATTCCCTAACTATATGCTTTAGCAAAAAGAAAAGTTTTAAGCCTAATCTTAAAAGTAGAGATAGTGTCTGTCTCCCGAATTTAAACTGGAAGCTGCAAAATTATGCATTCATTAATTTTTTTTTAATGCAATTTGAACAGTTTTGAAGAAAAATTAAATCATTACTTAAACTCCAACAGATCATCAACCACGATGAAAGTCCACGATTGTAGATAACTGCTAACGGCCAGATTTAAATAAGGAAAAGACCTGACACGCTGTTATGCTGCTAAACACATTTTTGAGCATTTGTTGTGCATCTTTCTAACTCAAGGTTGAAAAGTACTTTATTTAAAACAAATGAATGCAAAATGAATGAAAACATTTCCAAAATTGATGTCCAACAAGCAGCAGCACAACATGTGTATAAAACATAATTGTCTGGATATAATGGAACTTAATATGAAAAAGCATTCCTTTAAATTGATGCATTTCTTGTTTTTCTCAGATTCTCCCAAACTCTTTTTCGCTCTGCGTATGGTCTTTTTCCAATTTTTAATCACCTGTTGACAGCACACGATGACTCTTTATTTTTCTGTCTCTGTAACTCTGACATTAATCAGCCACTTGTTCCTTGCCGATGGTAACGATATAGCTCCATGTTGCAAGCTTAGTTTATCTTCCAACTGGTTCATCATTTAACTTGATTGAATATATATTCGCTTTACTGGTCTTGTGTCTACCCACTAATTCATTTTGGGCTTTGTTGCCAACAAATAGAATATAAAGGGTTTGTTTTTGTTAATATCAACACTGTTTTTGATTAAAAAAAAACAGTTAAGAATACTTTTTTCATGAAGAGTGAAGAATATTTGTCATCACCTGCCCAGGTGAATGCTGCACAATGTGCTGTCGCCACCTCAGAGTCATTGGCTTAGCCTGTGTTCCAGCATGTTCAACGACAGCAATGCAATACGAAAATATTTTTGTATGAAAAGTGCATTTCCATATTTCATATGTGGCAGCCTCATCATGTTTCTGTGTTTGCACTGGTTCACATAATGAAGAAATGTCACCACATAGAAGGAGGCTGGACCAAACATGGACTGGGTTAAAAAAACACCCTGTTGTCAGCTGGCTTGCCCTTTTCCTCATTTTCACATCAAGTCATGCGCTCCCACAGGAATTGAAAGGAATTAGGGTGTTCTGCTTTTGTTTTCTCCTTGCCTTTCACCACATCGATAACCCCTCCATATAACATAAAGTCTTCCACAGTTTTCCTTTTTTGTTTCCAGTCTGTGTTGTGACGATGACACAACTTTACTGCAGATAAACTGAACAAAAAAATCCAATATGTGATTCACATCTTTTGACATATCTCAACTGAATCTTAGGTCATCGCATCAACTGGGATTAAAAAGGGCAACATTTTTATGTCTACAGTCAAATTCAATGTAGTTTGAAAAGCACAATGACTCGCTGTGCCTGTAAAAGGATGCTTTTACAAGGTCTTGATTAAAGTCAACCAAAACATTAGCGCAGAAACACTGGAACATTATTTGTTTTTACCATGTAGGGTGACTGTGTCATTTTTGCAGAGATATTACTTGGTGACCACACATACAGTATAAGTGGCGACAGCACAGCACTGATTTTCTGCTGTGCGCTGCCAAACTTGCTACTGTGCCAAGATTTGATTTATAGCACTCTGAAAGGATATGGTTTGTAAAGGATATGCTTTCAATATTATATTTTTATAACAGCCATTTGGAAAACAGGACTCAACAGATACAGCACTGTGCAAACTCTTGAGCCACCCCTTATATCTTTATGTCTTGATAGGAAAATTGTAAATAGGTGCAGGAATTGATTGAAAGATGTGCAACATATATATGGAAATATAGTTTATAAGGCAAAAGCAAATTTTGCACAATTCTAATTACCTTTATTCCACAACACAGTCTGAACTTTTTTAACCAAGCTTTCTTGTAATTTTTTCTTCACGAATAGTTCTTCAGGCTACCTAAAGCACATCACAAAGCTAATCTTTGGATGTCGGCTGCCACTTACTCTGTTCGCTGTCAGGATGATCCCACATTGCTTCAATAATGTTGAGGTCCGAGCTCTGTGGAGGCTAATCCATGACTGATGGTGTTCCATTGTGTGTTTTTTCTATCTAGAGATGCTTTTACTGGACTTGTGCTGTGTTTGGGATCATTGTCATTAAGCTCCCGCTTTGGTGGATCAAAATCTGATGGTACTTTTTCTGGAATCACGATTCCGTCAAATACCACTGACTGAAATACAGTCCCAAACCATAACAGAGCCTCCACCGCGTTCTAGCTGTTGTACCGCTCTCCTGACATTCTCAGAACATATTGCCTATGATTTGAACCAGGAATTTCAAATTTGGATTAATCACGCTACTGATTTTCCATCCAGTTTGTGTGTAATTCATCATACTTCAGCTTGTTTACCTTTGACCAGAAAATCATTTAAATCGTCTCTTGGGTTCTGTATCAGGTCTTTAGAGGATTTTTTTTTCACCTTTTCTTAAAGTTCATACATCTTCTTAAAGTTTTTCTGAAGTTGTCTGTTGTGAGGACACTGGTTCCCTGAGTTAGATGCCGTTTTTATGCTTAAACGATTCATAATTCAAGTAAGTGTTAGAGGGCTTAACAAAAACAAAACAAACAAAAAAAGTATTGTGTGACCACAACACTATTCAAACTCATAAAGTGAAATGCTGTTGAGCCAAAGTTCAAATGCCTGTTGCCAAAGTCAATCATGTGCACTAGAAAGAATTTAGAAAGAGTTAAATAACACATTAAATCATTGCTGACAGTATCTCTTGCCCCTCATAAGTGGAGGCATCACATTTTTTTATTACAAAGTCAGGGAACTGAAAAGAAAACATACAATGTAATGCCAAAGTTAAATCAGTATTTCCACCTTGAGATATAGATGTGGTTTTCAACAGCTTTTCTGCATATGGAAACAACCTATGAGGCGTCAGTGTCTGGTGACGCTTGCATCAACTATTAGAAACACAATGAGGTCAGGGGAGTGAGTGACACAGCGTAGCATGGACCCTCAATACCTCCCAGAAAGCAGTCCTATTAGTTGCCTATTAAAACTCAAATAGCAGCAGAGCGTGTCTAACATGTCTGGCAGAGAACGGGCAATCATTCACCTGGTGATCTGGACGGGTATGTTTCAGTGATCTGTCAGAAACACTGAGTGTGCTACAAAAACCAGATCTTCACGCCCCTCTTCACACTTTGCGTGCTGAAACACTTGAGGTGCTTCTCGGTGGTGATTTTCATGGCTGCTGATCAGAAACAAATGTCTCATTAAACTGTCAGAATTGATAAATTGATTTCCTCAAACCGGAGTGATTTGTGCTCACGTAAGTGATAACTTAACTTTATCAGTTTCATGTCACGAAGTCAGTTGGAAGGTGGGGAATGGTATAAACTTGCTCTTGCTGTGTATATGTTTACAAGAGATATGTCATATTAAATAAAGCCAGAAGTGCAACAAAGGTTTACATCATGTCACATTGTTGTACGGGTCAAAGGGCCAGCACTAAACACAATCAATGACTGCCTCGCCTCCAGGACACACGACAGAGGTCCTTAGTGGTTATTTGAGTATTTGTCTATGAACTTGTCACGCACTAAAGCCGCTATTACCAAGTGAAAATAAATGGAAACTAATTTAGCAAATGGGAAGCAAAAGCTCTACCACATGGTACTTGACCTCCGTGACACCCTGGTTTGACCAACTTACCGATCCTTCTGGTTCTGTTTGTTGCTTCTAGTGTTTTAACAGTTGACAGAGCTGGGGCTTCGAGGCGCACAGCACTTCCCACTTCTCACAGATGGCTAGGCAGCTGCGGCACATTGCCTGCCATGCCTACCATGTCCCAGTGAGAGCCACCCACCGCTCTGCAGTACAAGTTCAGTTGTACAGACAGCTGACTGACCCAAATCTTCTGCAATTTAGCACTAGTACTGAACTATTTTTTTTTTTATATTCTTAAAAAAGATTGGATTTAATTATTTTTCTGCATCATGATTGTATAGTTCAGTGACAAGTTTACACAGAATGGTGTGTAAATAGAGTTATCCCATACTGCATATCCTCTCTTGTTGGAAAGTTGGTGGGTGTCTGGGTGAAATCTATTGCAAAGAGGGTTTGCCAAAAACCTCCATGTGATTTTTTTGGGGTCACTGGGGGATGGCTGAGGTCAGCTGTAGTTTGCACGGAGGACGCCAACTTTCCTGCAAGCAGTCATTAACTAACCACAAAGTGGCAGTAAAACTGTGAAAATTGTAATGAAACTGAGTACATTCACATTCAAGTAAAAGTTTTGCCTTACCACTGAAATCCACACTTTAAAAAGACAAACTTTTTTTGCCAGGCAGTTGCCAACTGGTCTCTTACCTGTTTGACTGGGCCCCATGCTCACATATGTACATTGACCAAATGTAGTGGGGGCCAGACAGCTTAGCTTAGATCAGTGTTTCCCAACCTTTTGGAGCCATGGCACATATTTCAAATTTGAAAAATCATACAGCACACCACCAAACAAATATATCACAAAAAGCATATTAATAATTTTTCCCCGCATACTAGATATAGCGGAATTGGCTCGGTTTGTCCCCAGTATACCTTTTTTGCTTTCTTCTGACCACTACTCACGCTAGGGCCTTCATCTGGGTCGGAATTTTCTCCAGGATCCAGGTCAGATTGACTGCTTTTTCTTTTCACATATTTATCTATTGCTTTTACCCGCTGCATCGTCTCACAGCATGACTATTATGTAGTTTCTTCTGGTCTTCTTCTGTTTTACTGGCAGTTGGCAACCCATTTAATTAGAGCAGGTAGTTGTACTGCCCTCTAGTGGAAGAGAATGTAATTGTTCTGCCTGTTACTCACG
>VUQG01014553.1:24168-43046 GCA_015106755.1 Etia nguti | reverse complement strand
TTGTGGTTGTAATAGCATCCATAACTGAAGGTTTTTTATTAACTTATTTTCACAGGTCTAGATGATCTCATCTGTTTTTGTCTTTTGAATGAAGTTGACTTGCAAACTTTGTACTTTTTTTTTGTGGAAATCGCAAGACAATCATTGAAGATTACATTAGCAGTCACAGACATTACAGAAGAAGCTCTTCACTACCCTGCATATACACAGTGACTGTGCACAGTATTTCAGATCTACAAAAGCCTTGCAGGTCCATTTAAGAGATGATGGGGTCACAGAAGGAGTATGTAATGGACTTGCTGGCTTTAATGTAAACAGCCTGTTGTGTAACTTTAATGAGGCAGTTGGACTAAAGCAATATATTGCTCCTGAAGGTAAACATCTGAGGAATAAGGAAATTGTTACTTGTTCTTTTAATCAGTGTTTTTAAATCGCACATTTACTTCAGTTTTACATCACATAAGAGTCGTTTTCACCCTCGTTCTACTTCAAAAGATTTCAAGACAGAGCTTATTTTTCTCTGATATTCCTTGTTCTCTGAACGGCAGGTAAAGTGCATCTTTTTGTTTGCCTGCTTTTTTGCGTGTGGTTTTTTTTCTAATGGGCCTCAGATGACGCTTTCCTTAAATTTAGGTCTCAAAGCGTTTTTAAAAAAGTCTGCCTGCACTCCCCACGCCTCTTCTTCCATTGCTCAGGTCGAAGAAGAATTTGCCCGTCTTACATCTGTTGATCTGAAAGGCTCCCTCTTTGCTGGGCTTGACCAATATCTGGAGGTTCCTTGAGCTGTACAAAACCAAGAGTGGCATAGCAGGGCTAACTAGGTTCATAAAATCCCTTGATGATGATGTAAGTGTTCAACTGCTAAATGTTCTCCATTGTTTAAGTTTTAGGTTTTCCAGTTCAACTGATGAGCTCGTTCAAAGAAAGCTGATCAGTAAAGTCTGTCATCATATTTCACAATTGGACATTTAGTGTGTTAACTTTTACAGAATCTGTGCATATTGGTGGTAGGCTGGCTATCATATTGTACTTGAATGTGCTGATCAGCCTGACTCAAATTAAAAGATATTTAAACATTAAAAGACAGGTGTAACTGACCCAGTTATCTCCATTGATACTCATATACTGATGAAATTATGTAGCAAAAAGTTGTGAATTTGGAGCTGTCTACATGCTTCATAAATACTGTTTAAAATGTTTTTTTGTTTTCTTTCTGACTTCTTTGACCAGAGCTCTACACAAAGGAAGAGGACAGTTCTTCTGCTGGGGCTTCCTCATTTTCTCAAGGATGATCCCTCACACATTTTCAAGACTGTGGAGGTTAGCATTGTTTCTTTTAGTTAATTCTATAATGACAGCACAAGATTGGATTTTAAATCAAACAATCAAGAAGTGATCGAAGTGCAGACTTTCAGCTTTAACTCAAGGAGTTAACTCCCTGCTCCCTGTAGATGCCACATGATAACATGTATACCTTTTCCTCACCAAATATATTATTACGAGATCTGTGACACTGGATTTGGTCTGGGTTTCAGAGAAACTAAGTGGCAAACTAGCATTGATGTTGTTAGTTTCTTGTGTTTATTTATGTCTTCACCAGGGTCTTTGACATTTCGCCGCTGTACTGTTCTCTACCGCTTTGTGTTTGGTTTCTCACACACTGTATATTGTAATGGCAGAGATATTAGGTTATTTAAGGGGTTGCAGTGGCTGCTACAGCTATGGGGGGCAATACTTTGGTGAAATGTCTTGGACGTTGTCACAGTATTATCTGTGCAGCCACATTCTTATACTGTAGTTTAGCTCCAGTTGCACGACGATGCGTGTTTTTTGTGTTCAAGTTGGTGTTTGAACGTTTAGAAGAGCTTCTAATGTCCTGCTACATAAATGCGTTTGAACTGAACACAGCGATGAGAGCCCAGCCTGTACGACGTCACACAACAACATACCTTCTTTGAAGTGGGGCTGTCATTGCTCAACTCTGACACTTAGCATATAAACTGTCATATAATGTGAGAATGTAATCAAACTGGTTGTCAGAGGGGAAGTTTGATTTTTAGGACACTCCAGCCTAACGTTAGTGGACATAGTGTTAGCTTAATTGTCAGCTGTTGACAACAACAACAAGCCACGATGAAGAGATCTGAGCCGCTCACCCTGGCATCATGTTCATGAGCAGTCTGGCTGCGTGCTACTTCACTGTCATGCTCTTTAAGCGCTTCCTTACTGTGTAGCTTCTTCTTGTGTTGCCTTCATCTAATCTTTGTTATTCACAGAGAGTCATCACACACAATGTATCCGTAAAATATCAAACAGTGTAATCATGACATGAAACACTTGTGTTGACAGGTTTTAAGATCTAGGTGATACAAAGTGTTCACATGTTTTAATGAAAGAGAAACTGAAAGTTTTTTTTTTCAAAGCTTCTCTCCGTGTTGTTCTTTCTTTCTTTCTTTCTTTAAATATATGTTGAAATGACCTTTTTGATCACTTTGACCCAGATGGAGTTATAACACTGTAATAAAAAAATGTTATTATTTCCTGAAATAATGCTGCAAATCGATTTTTATGTAATCTACACAAAGTAAGGAAGTCTACCTTCAATTATCTGAATTCAAGAAGAAAATAAAAATGATATGGAGTCTTTTTGAAGCAGATCTTTTGAAGCAAACATCATTTGGCCTTCTGGATAGACAGTGGAAGACCGACCAATAGTGTGAACCCAACAAAACTGGGACATGAGGTAAAGTGGGCCATCTTATAGCTTTAAAATTCAACAGACAGTAATTGCAAATCATTTCAAACTGTTGCCAAAGCAACACTGGACATTCAGAATTTAATTGATTTTGGTCTGAGGTTGCTTAGAGGATCCGGGCTAGTCCTCATTTTCACACTTCCACAGAAAACTGCTGATGAGTGGGTTGACGTATCTATGCTTACTTGTCAATGTTAGGGTTGATAAGTAAATAAGACATAATAAATAAACATCTATCTATCATAACCTATGTCAGGATAGCCCCCTGTAAAATAAAATACTGATATTTTGCCAGATAAACTACATTTTATGAAAAAGCATTTTTAGATACTGGACCAGTTTCCCATTATGGGTCAGATCAAATGGGCCATTTATTGGAGTTTCCACAGATATTCGATGGTTTCTCTTCTTAAAAAGGATGTAAAATATTTGGTAGCACTTTATAATAATGTCACACTAAGGTATTGGCAAGTGCTTAATTCATCTTTTACAGAGCATTACTCCTCCTTAGTGTGTCTTTTATAAATATATAATCCTAATGATGTATCTGTATTTATAAATGGCATCATAAATTATGAATTAAGCTCTTGCTAGTACCTTACTAATATCTTAATAGTGTGACATCATTATAAAGTGCTACCTAACATTTATAGATTTTAAGTTTGTGGATGCTAGTTTGTATGTCGTATGACACAAATTCAAACGCTCACTAAAATGCACACACAAGACGTGAGCTCACAGTCACTGAAAAGGGAGAAGGAGATATAGGAATGTTGACATAAAAGTGATCGGTGTTGAAGTAAAGTAGCATTAAACTAGCATTAAGATAAAAAATATCTTAAGAATGAGAGTATTTTTTACTGGGTGACAAAAACAAGCCACACCAACACTCTCTCAGCCTGTTCTGTCTGTCAGTTATTAACATGTACATGAGTTTACTGAAACAGACACCAAACAGACGAACCCTGGGTGTGCTGTGCCCTGATGAAGGGTTTCTAACATGCGATAAAACCAGGTGCTTATTTTGTGTGGAAATGCCGTGTGGCCGGATGTTGCTGAGTGCTCCCATTTGTTTAAGTAGAAACAACCTTATAGTAGCCACGACAACAGTGGATGAGTCCTGAGTACGAAAGGCTGGGGACAGGTTAATTGAATTCTGACATCATCCTTTGATGTAATAAACGCATATATTCCTACTGACAGGTAAAAATACTCAATTTAAAGCACAAAGTGAGACTGTTAGAGTTTCCATGGCTGTAACAGTGGTTGGAACATTGTCCACTGTATTTCAAATAAAAGAACACCTAAGAAGGCTATTGTGCTCATTTCCAACTCTACATTTTTTACACTTGGACTGAAGTCATTTTGCTTGTTTAGTGGTGGTTAAAAATAATCCTTATACTGTATATCTCATGTATAGATGGAAACCATCGCTTCAAGCCAACTCACTTCGAATTGGTTTCCTCTCACAAACTGGTTTGGAAACGTGGTGGGAGGGACCATATAACATATAAGGACGCATAAGAGTAGAAAACAATGATTTTGATTGTTCTGATTGGATTTCTTTAAGATGTCAGTCATTGTCTCAGCCTTTGCTCTAAGTTCAGAGAATATGTGCTTCTTGCTAACTATTTTCAGTAAGATTTGCTGGGTCTTATACACTCAAACCATTTTTAAAAACCATGCAAATCAACATTGAAATGAATATTTTACATAGACTCAAGGCCACTATATTAGGTAAATCTGATCAGCTGCTCATAAACCCAAATATCTAATCAGCCAATCACGTGGCAGTGACTCAGTGCATTTAGGCATGTAGACATGGTCTAGGCGACCTGCTGATGTTCAAACTGAGCATGAGAATGAGGAAGAAAGGGGATTTAAGTGACCTTGAATGTGCCATAATGCTGGGGCCAGAGTATTTGTAGTCTGAGTACTGTAGTAGTCTGAGTATTTCAGAAACCAATGATCTGCTGGGATTTTCCCACACAACCATCTCTAGGATTTACAGAGAACGTTCCCACAGGCAACAGTAACTCCAGTAACTTCTTTGGGTATGCCTAGAAGCATCTCTGAATGCACAACACGTTGATCCTTGAAGCAGATGGACACACTGGATGCCACAACCAAGGACAGGAAACTGAGGCTACCATTCACACCAGCTCACCTAAATTGGGCAACAGCAAATTGGAAAAACATCATCTGGTCAGATGACTCTTGATAGCTGCTGAAACATTTGGATGGCAGGGTTAGAATTTTGTGTAAACAACATAAAAGCATGGATCCACCTTACTTTGTGTCAATGGTTCAGGCGTGTGTGTGTAATGGTGCAGGGGATATTTTGTTGGCACCGGCTGAGCATCATTTAAACACCACAGCCTACCTGAGTATTGACCATTTCCATCCCTTTGTGGCCACAGTGTGCAGTACCCATGTGTTTGGTAGAAAAATGTTTTCAGCTACATTAAAAAATTAATCAGTTTTGTCAAAGCCTGTGATTGAAATTGTCCTGCTTCTTTTCACAGGCAGGAAGAATCCTACTGGGCATGCCCAGTGTCATGATTCTATTTCTTTTTGGAGAAAATAAAAGTGTTACAGTTGCCTCTCATCTGTCCTGCTCAACAACCAGGACCACATCCATCTGCGAACTACCAAAAAAATATCCAGTCAATAAAAATTTACTGTATTGTAACTGAAAATGCAGTTTAAAGTTTGAGTATTTAACCAGAAGGTGGTGCTGTCGCATCATATTTACTGATACTTGCAGGCAAACAGTCCCAACAAGAAGTAAATGATATCAGTAAAGAAAAAGAAAAAAGACTTGAACAGAGGTGGCCTTAAATTTCTGAAACCATTGTCAGTCACCAGAAAAAGAGCGGAACATTATTTTTATATATAATTTTGATTTAATTAAAATCGGGTTTATTTCTATAGCATCAAATCACAATAACAGTCATTCAAGGTGGTTTAAACTGTGAGGTAAAAATCTCTGTACAGCATTCTGGAGAAAATCTAGACAACTAAGCATGAGCAAGTGTGTGGATTTAACAGGAAGCCAATACAGAGAATTACTAGTCTCACGGCATAGTTTTAGATCAACTGATAGCTTTTAGGGAACTTAGAACACCCTGTTAATATTGAATTACATCAGTCCAGCCAAGAAGTACTGAATGCATCTTGAGACAGGACATACAGACATTATTTTTCCTGAATAGTCAATTTAGTGATACATTTTGACTACATCTGGAAGAGGAAAAGACAAAATACAACACAAACATCTTTCCAAAACTTGGAAACTTTATTTACAGTTCAACTCAGTCACATGCAACATTTTCTTGAAATGAATACCCATGAAATTAGCAAAAAACGAGAAAAAAAAAGCATATTATTTTCTCCAAAATAACAATATACAAAAATAGAGCTTACAAATACTGTACAGCGACTGTCTCCAAAAATATTCTGGCTGCAGAATTCTTAGTTTTAAAAAAAAAAGGTCTGTGAAAGTCCACAAACATAATCAGTGTTAACAAAAAAGAGGCATGAGGGTGTGTTCAGGAACGATGCTCAAGGTGGGAGGTGGGAGGGTTTGTTTGGACAACATTTAAAATAAAAAGGGGGGGGGGGTATTTGTGGGTAAGCAGGTCACTACTGGAGCTGTGGTGAAATAAATAGCACACCATACAAACAAGAAGAAAGTTCACTTCAGGGCGGCAGTGATAGAGATTTAAAAATAAAATTAGCTGGTCTGGTCATTAAAACCAACCACGGAAATATAACGCAACCCTCATCTGAAAGGGAAAAGTAACAACTTTATTCATTTATGAATAAAACTGTAAAGTCTGTCACATTCTGCCCTAAAGTGACAAGAATAAAAGTGGCTTTGTGAGGCCGTCATTCGGAAGCTCTCCACTCCCAATACGAGTAGATTCTCGGTGTAAAACTGTGCTCCTGACTGTCGTCTATTTATAGCCCGAGGTAACTCAGGAGCGGCGCTGACGTCAATGGTGATTTCAGCGGTGGGAAGCCGTTCATTACTATATTCATGACTGGCTCAGCTTCCAGCCTCTTCTGCCCACAGCCTCACAGAAACTCCCTCGCATCGCTTTGCTCGATGAATCTGATTCACCGTGGGTTGGCACGCTCTCTTTTAGCGGGATCGGGATGGCACGTGGGAAGGAAAAAATCAGGTGGAAGGTGTTTTACAATCGAGCAACATTTAAGACTGCGGGGAAGTGTCAGCTGCCGTTCAGTTTACAGGAAGGAGCTTTTTCTTTTCTATGTGCACCGTGTGTAAATACATTAGTTACGATACTAGCATCTACATACATCTAACAGTGGTGAAACAAAGTGGCAACTTGACTACACAAAATAGCACGTTTTCACATTAAATCTCTCCTTTCTCTCTTGAACCATACATTCAAAGACAAATCCACTAGCAGGAACAAAGCGTTAAGACTTGTGTTATTACCAGCGTCTATCGGGGGACAGTGGAAGAAAGATAAAGTGAAGTTCTGGGAATACTATAAGTGCAGAAAACAGTCACAGCCTTTTCGTAACCGAAACTGAGAAGAGAGAAGGGAACAAACACTGCCCATCACACGCTGCAGCATTTGATGCCGCTTCATTTGTTCAACATAAAACTCTTTTGAAGTGGAGATGTTGTCTGATACACGCCCTGGTGTCCTAATAAGTCTGTTTAGGATTGGGCAATATGTTTCAATCAGCCTTAACATTTTTATGTAGCACCTTGCTGCTTCCATGCAGGAGGAGTAAACCTCACACAAGACGGAAAAAAAACCAGTTTTTGTTCTTATGTAATGTCCACAGAGGTCAACACTGCGGTGTGTGTGCGGCCTGACATTCAGATCAAAGTCACAATGGAAGAAGCACCGTCCACCTATTAAGAACCTCAACCTTTGTGTAATAATTTAGAAAGAAAGCCAGAAAACAGAAAAATCAATTAGCATGTTAGCCCTGACAGAAAGCTCACTTTTTGTAGCAGGGGCTCATTTTTTGTTGTTGTTGTTTGTGCTTCTAAAAAGGTAACACAAAGCTATTACTGGATAGCACACATCATTGACAAATGACAATCTCTAATTCATCTCAGAGCGATGAAGCTTTTTTTTTTTCTTTTAGTCCAACAACATATTAACAGAAGACAAAAACAAAAACACAAAGGCGAGGGGTTCAGGGTTTATGTATGTGTGGCATGAAACAAAAGCACCCTGTACCATACAGAGAGAGGCGAAAGCGCCAGAATACCACAGCCAAAAAGCTGAACCTGTGTGCGTGTGTGTGAATAAAACTGCTGCTTCATTACAACCTGCTGACCGCTACCTCTGTGGGTGGGGGTGGGGGCGCGGCTCGAGCCCCTCCAAATGTGCGTGTATGTGTGGAAATGTTGACTCAAAGCTACGCCGGCGATATGCCGAGTCCACTAACTCCTTCTCACTATGAAGCTGTACCGAGATATTACAATAAATATATATTAAAACAAAGCATAAATACTAGAGCAGAAGCAAAAACAAATTCAACGGTAAATGCAGCGCACTTAAACTCAGAAGTCATTCAGATTCAGATTCAGAGGGACGTGCAGTGATATTTCGAGTGACGCCGACTCGACAGTATGACACTTCGTTTCTGTGAAATGTTTGTGAAGACGAGCCGCTGCGGAACTCGCACAGCTCAGCTTCAATGAAATAAAAACACTGCAAAGCAAAGAGCAACATCTGTGTTACTTTGGGAAACATCTGAGTGCTTAATTACTTCTGTTTGCTCTGTTTAACTGTTTAAAGATTAAGCATCAGTGCATAAACACCAACACAATTTCAGATTATCACAGTGGGCACCCTGAAATGTTGATTTCCTGTCACAGATCCTAACGGTTCTTTCCATAATGACAAATTGTGAGTAATGCCTGGAGCGTGGAGGGGTGACAGTATCCACACACGTCTGATGCTATAATTTGTTCACTGCATCATCTTTATGTGTTCAAACCCTTAAAAAAAGGAGAACAGGCACATTATGAATGAGTAATGAGTGAGGTGATGTGGGAACAGATTCTTCATGTTTCATCTGAATTGTGTACGTGTAAAAACCTTTCACATTCAGTCGGACGTAAAGTCGATACTTCGACTTCAGTTTCTTGTGTGTGTGCAGCACAAACTAAACAAACTGTCCAAATTTCCCAGCATCCACCGCCGCGGGTATCGATGTCCCTTTCTGATCTGTATGTACATTTTGTTTGTTAAAAAAAAAAATCCAAAATGACATAACCCCGGTTTCACAAATGACAGCTCACTTGACCGCGGTGTTTATTTGTACTGTACATGGAAATGAGAGTTAATGATAAAAGATAAAGCATGACCTTGGGACTAAGAGCCACAAGCAAATTCAGGTTTGACTTTCTAATAAAGTGCTTGTTAAATAAAAGAAAAACGATTCAGATTTTAGTGTACTGTAGTTCTTTTGTTTTTTCTTTCTTCCTCCTGGTCTTTCGCTTTTGTCCCCAGAAAAGTGCTTTGGTTGTGAAAAAGTTTATGACCGTCTCGGTCAAAAAGGAAAACTTCTTCGTTATCAGCTCTTCTTCATTGTCTGTGAAAATAAAAATACATGAAAACAGCTGATTCTCAGTCAGAGCTGATGTCAGGAAATCCTTTTGTGAACCAATGCAAAAAGATACGAGAGGTGGCGATGGCGGAAGATTGGCAGCTTTTGCGTAGATCTGAGCATTAGCTCCAGTTTCTCCAGTCTGTCCACGCACTCATACCAAAAGTGTACCTGTACAGGTAAGAGCATGAGTGTCAGGGTGCGTGTGTTTGTAGTGTACTGTGAAGGAGGCCGTCGGTCTGCTACACCAAGTTCTCAATACCAGGCAAAGGCTGCTCTATCTGCACAGGAGGGTCTGTGCTGCCGGCCTGCTGGGCGAGCTGCAAGACGGGCATGTTGCACAGCGGGCACACTTTCCTCACCTCCAGCCACTTAATGAGGCACCTGGAGGAAAGAAAAAGCACAGCAGTTATAGTTAAAGGCCGGGACGAAAGAAGCGATTTGGTAAAGTACAGAGGGTACAGGAAATATAGGATAGCAGCTTGTAAGCAGGAAAAAGCATCAGAATCAGAATCAGCTTTACTGATTATTATGAGTTCACATACAAGGAGCTGGGCTCCAGTTAGCTCTTTGCTCTAAATTTACGTAACGGAATAGAAAACTGACAACAGCAACACGTATGGAATATTTATATTTATACGTGCAGTGGTGCAGAGTGCCAAGATGTTAGAATAAATGATGGAATAAACAAGATACGGTATGTTTAAAGCAATTTAGAGAATGTGCCATGACATAGTTTTTCCACCAGTGGGTCCTGATAAATGGCATGGTGTGGCGGTTAACGCATTCGCTTTACAGGGGGGTTACACTTCTGTGTTAAATCTACCCCATAGGTGCGTCATAACCACAGACCCGTCTGACTGAAACAAGATGAAGAACTATGAAGAAATGCACTGACACTTTTGTCAACAAATAAAAACAAGACGAAAAAATATTCAATCTCCTGCAGTAAGGTTAGACGCACACGTTTGATCAGCCCCCATTATTTATTTATTTTTTAAAGCTAAAACTAGACCAAACTACAAGAATTTAGATGCCTAAATTATGACTAAACTAAGTATGAATCAAGTGTTACACACGAGTCTCAGCAGGGGTCACAAGCTAGCGATGTGCCGATTCCAAACCCGGATAAATGGGAGGGTTACATCTGGAAGAGCATCTGGTATTAAATCTGTCCCAAATCAAAAACACAGAGTGGAAAATAAAGTGGCAAATAAATGTACAATCTCACACACCAAAGACAACTTTTTTTTCAGGTTTAACCTGTCTCGAGTCTGCATGTTCTCCACACGCTTGCAAGGCTTTCTCCAGGAGTTTTATTTCCACCTGACCTAATGGGGGCGCCCTTATAAAAGCGTTCATTGCCACATGCTTCATCTCCTAAGTAAATATGTGTTTTGTTTGTTTATGATCTCAATCTTTTGGTCATTACCCAGAGCTCATAATAAAAATTAAGTGGTCAAATGTAGATCGCCAGAGGCTTTGCTTTCTGTTTCCCAGTGGCTGTGTTCGAGAGGAAAATAAAGACCATATATCAGCTCATTAACTAGGAAAAAAAAAAATGCAGGTATATATTTTTTGTATTTTAGATTAAACTATAAATCTCACATACATTTGCAAACCGTCGCATCTATTTTTAGAGCCGCTCAGACCAAAGTGTGGCCAAAATCCTCGTAAAGAGACAGCCAGGTGAGAGGAGATTTATTTCCAGCTCTCAGAGTGCAACACTTTCAGCCATTAATACCCACAAACACACATCTACAACTGTGTGTACACATTCACAAATCTTGATACAGATTTTGATTACGCGCAAGGATTAAGACAAACATATCTCCAAATGCGCAAATAATTCTGTACTTGCATGACTCACTAGCACTTCTCTTTATTGCATTCACTGGAACCCTATTTTTCCTTCTATAATTTGCCTCTCTTGTCATCATTTGTGAAAAGATCTACCCAGCAATACCTTCCTCAATAAACCTTTCGGCATGCCTTTCCTTACCTTGCACTAGAGCAGAGCAGTGTATATATAGAGGTGAGGGGTCACCACTCTTGCAGCAACTGCAGAGAAAAACTAGGCCAAGGGAGGCATCGTGCTGATATAATGAACTCAGTTGAAGTAGGAGGTCATGGGGGGAGGTGTGGGACAAACAGGCTGAAGAAATCCAACATGTCATCTGCAGTTCCCGATTCATAAACACTGGGCTTTAGTTTTATGTCCCAAAAACATGCAACTATAAGGCATTTATTATTGTTGGCTTCCACACAAACACAACAAGCTTGACAATAATTGTTCACCCCAAGTCTCTGAAATTGCAGAACATCTACCAACTTGTATTTACTATACCTAAAAAGTGGGAAAATCAATGGAAATACACCATCCAGATAAGGAAATCTATAATGACTTGTTTGTCCTTGACTGGATGTGTACAAACATGTGTGTGTCTGTGTGTGCGTGTGCATGTCAATAAGACCGTGTACTTACTTCCTATGAAAGGCGTGTTTGCATGGACAAATCCCCAGCTCATCTTTCTGTTTGAACTCCTCCAAGCACACTGCACAAATCTGAAAGAGATCGGGGAAGTTAGGAGGTGCTTTTTGTATAAAGCCATGCATCATCTTTAGCTTTGTGTTAGGGAAAAGAACAAACACACAAATTTTAAAAAAAAAACTTTTACCAAGAACACCAAAAACTTAATGAAAAAACCCCTCAAAAAAAACCCTGAAAAAAACCCAAAACCCCAGTAAACAGTCCAACTGACCAACTATGTCCTGTTGTATAACTCTGATGCAACTCTCATGGGGACTTGTTCCGTTCGCGGCCAAGGGGCCACACATTACAGTAGTAATGGTTTTCCCCTTTTCAACAGGAAAACAATCAACACTGTAATGCAGATGGTAAGAGATTATCAGTTCACTTCTGGAGGTGCAAGTTAGAAAAGCTGAGAGATCTTCAGATCTGGTGTGAATGAAACATGAACCCATACTAAAGCCCACACTATGACTAAGATTCATGACTTTAAACTTGACTATATGACAGTAACCATTTCTGGGCATTTCAGCCCGAGTTCCCTGAAAAAAAGTCCTTGTCACGGTCATTGAGAAATTCCTGATGAGCAGGATGTGGATGCCATTTTGGTTTAAACAAAAACACTTTCAACTAACGTAACAGGTCACCTTATAGTTTTAGCTAACTCTTGTGGTTGTGTGGAATTTTTGGAAATTAGGAAGTGAAACATGTGTGGATGGAAAAAAAAAATAGTCCACTGATCCATTCACCCCACCCCTCCTGTAACTTCTATTTTGGTGGCTTTAGATGAGCGTGATGATGAGCCCTCGACCTTTAACTGGGTTAAGAATAGATCCTGGGTTTATAATGTTGTGACAACCCATTGAAGCAATATTATGATAGCCTAATATGAGCAACACTGGCTCAATCATCCCCTTCCCCCTGATTTGCAGTAACTGCAGGCCTTTCATCAAAGAAACAATGCAGGCCTTTCATGCAGTCGCTGGAATTCGGCACAGAGAAAGTTTTTTCTACAACTCCTACATCCATTTTCATCCATCCATTTTCTTCCAATAATCGGTTCAGGGTTGCAGAGTTACTAGAGCCTATCCCATAGGATGTAAGGCAGGCTACAACTAGTTTTTCCCCATATAATACTTTAAATTAACTGGCAACTCAAGAAACCATCGTTAAACCCAGATTTATCTTCATTACAACTGCTTTGGGAAGAGTAGGAGAGCTTCCTAGCTGTCTTGGTAATGTGGCTTGACTGATTTCAAAAGGGTTGCCATTACTCCCCAACTGTTTTACATGGATTACGACTTTTCTGCACTTAGAATAACAGGTTTTCTTCACCATCTCTTCACCCGTCTCTTCTTTGCTTCATTTCATAAATATGGAAGGGAACAGACATAAGTCTGCTATTCCAGAAAGAGAAAACTAGACTCTGAAATCACATTAGCTTCTGTCTATTGTCTTTTTTGTATTCGATTAATGCAGCTGACTGACACGCACGCTCATATTAAAGTTGTGCAGAGGTGCAAGTGTGAATAATGCCTGTGCATGACCGTCGGTGATGCAGGTGTTATTATGACGGAGATGCTGACGTGAATCTATGGCGGGGCAAATTATACAGTTCACAAACACCCAAGAACCACACGCCACACTAAGCGCTAGGTGAAGTGCTACTTATTTCAGACATGTCAGCTACATTTGATCAAAACTACTTGACCTGCGAATAAGTAATGTCCTCTCAGCTGGGTTTCTCTTCCAGTAAGAAGAGCGCTCTCTCGATTTAATGTTGCTTGAACCAAATTAAAATGAGAAGTGTCCTGCAAGATTCATCTTTCCCAACTGTTCCTATAACTTGCAGCAAATCTTACTACCTATCCATGCCATCAATGGCCAGTACGAATGATTTCACAGTGGAGGTAAAGTCTAGAGAAGTATTGTGAACTCTGAAATAGATAAACTGTTGGTCTACAAAGCCACAAATTTTCTCATACAGACTTTACAGTAGAGGCTTTTAATGAGGCGCTCACTGGCTATTTAAACTCTGCGACATTTTCTCTAACTTCTGTTTTCCGAGTGTTGAATGGATGACTGTGGATGAAAAGAACAGTATGGGGGCCCTTAGCTTTCACTCCTGAGGAGTTTTGGACACAGAACACTTCTCTGTTAAGATGTCTGCTTTGCTCTCTTTATTGGTGAATAGATCAGTGTTCTTGTTTTTCTCAGTGCCTTTTTCTGTGGCGTCACCCTCACGGCTTAGATGTGACACCGTCGGCCAACTTTTGACAGAACCCATTTTTTCACTGTTAAGTGAATTAATCCTGCAAGCTTCCACAAACTGCACACAAAAAACAAAAGACACAAACTTAATTTTATGGAAAAACTTTACCCTCTTGTTGATTTTATTAAAGCGAGAACAGTACATGAACGCTAAGCAATGCTCTGCACGCACAAATTTACCAGAAAAAGAGCGTTCTTCATTCAAGTCAGCCAAGTAACAGAAAGAGATTAAATTAACAGGTAGAGAAAAAGACCATCCGAGGATCAGCGTAATGCTTAAAACGAAATTGTGAGAAAGAGCAGACGTGTGAAGGACTCCAATCTCCTCATCTCTAGTGATGAGAACATGTTGTCTAGCACGCTGGGACCACAAATTGTAATTACCACCCACCATCTTACCACTTTCTGCTGTGTAAAGAACTACTAAGAAGAACATTAATACCAAGAGTTTCACAGTTTCTCCATCTGCAGATGTTTACTTTCATTTCCGTCGCGGCATGTACACTTTTTAAAATAAAATAAAAGTTTAGAGGAAACTTAAGTTTATAAAGATGCACTTACATTAAAATCAGGTCACTAATCTTTAGCCATAAAAAAAATATATTTATCATAACGAGAACACACAACATGTAACATACAGTTGAAAAAAGTTTTTTTAAAAACAAGCTCCACCAATGTAAAAATCCACTCGCCAAAACCCATCAGTGAGAAACAAAATGACATTAAATAATGTATTAGATGTATTCTTTGATTTTAATGCAGCAAAAATCTTTTTTTTTTAAAAAGCAAAATAAAATCCTCACAAAGCAAAATTAACCCTGTAATGCCAAATGTACCATATTTGATACATGAGTTTATGATACCTCCACATTATCCATCTAATTCTATGTTTTTAAGATAAAATGTGAGCAATAATTCGCACAAATTACAAATTAATATGAATTAATTTTGTATTTGTCAGAAACTTCAATAAACACTAGTTTCAAATAATTTTACTTTTCTGGGCTTTACATGGTTAAAACAACTGAATGTTTCCAATAGGCGGTTGTTGCCATTTGCTAACTGTATTGTTGCATACATATTCCCAGGCTATTCATCCAGTTCATCATCAGTTGTTGTCAACATATGACCAACAACCTTATCAAACTGATAAGGCAAATTACACAGCGCTAGATAAGATGAATTTAAGATAAAGATATGAAATTGTTACCTCTGCCCTATATAGATAGGAAAATGCAACAACAGCAAATAGACACACAGTGTTATGTATTTCACTGCTGAAACATGACAGGCATATTTCATGCACGTTTCAAAGCGAGACTTTAACATTTTTTTTAGCAAAGTCATTCAGCACTGATGTGTTTGTGCAGCTTCTCCCATTTTAAAAACGTCCCAAAACCAACACCACACACTTGGCAGTTGGGGGGAAGGTTTCCAAGCATCTGGTATATTTTTAGATGTGTGCAGTTGTTTATAACTACAAATACACACACACAAAAAAAGTCTGAGAAGACACAGAATCATTAACTTCATGTGAAACTATTACGACAGCCACTCTTTACATAAAACCAACAAAACAAGTAAGACGGTTAAATGTAGACTGGGATCAAAGCCATGCTAAAAAGAGCACCAGCTTAGGATAGCTGTTCAAGTTACAAACTTATATAAACACTGAACAGGTTCCATATTACACTGCTATGCTATATATTGCATAAAAGACCAAATCCACATAGCTTAGGCTGTGCTCATTTCCACTGGGTAATCCTGTGAGCCTGGAACTGGGTCAGCCTTGTGTGCGTATATATTATTGTCCTTAAACACAGCTTGGTTACTCTGTCACACGCTTCATTCACACGACACTTTGTGATGCTTTCTCTCTCGATTCCTAATAACATAAATAAAACCCAGGGGCCTGATGGGACAGCAGGAAATTCCAGCACGGCTGATGAGAAAATATGGCCAGGCCTGTGCCAAAGCACACACGAAGATGCTATTTGTTGACATTTCATTTTCGCTGCTCTGTTAAAGGGCTGTCCGCAAGAAGCAATGAAACTTTACTTCTGTGTTTGTAATTTTCCAACCAGACTGAGCTGACACCAAGCATTACGTAATAATAACAGGGAGGACGTTGATGCTTTAACTACACGATGCTTGTTTTCACATAACAATGAGTGAAGACACATGTTGAATGTCTGATGACAAACAGTGCGTACGTCATCACTGTTGTCAAACCAAATCTTAACAAACCCTGTTCAAACACGGTGAACGCCCGCTCCGGATGCTTATTGCATAACATCTTTGTGGACGTTGCACTCGTTTTACATTGTGGGCCACATAGGGCTCACTTTGATGTTAATCCTAGAGATATCTTAATATAAAAAAAGAAAGGCAATTCCAACAGCATGTGTCAGTTTTTCTACACGATAAAAAAATGCTGCTGTAGTAAATTAAAAAAACATCTGTCATAATGAGTCTTTGGGATGAAACTGTGAGAAATAAATTTTTGAAATTACCGTATTTTCCACACTATAAGGCGCACTTCAAATCCTTTAATTTGCTCAAAAGTCTACAGTGCGCCTTATGTATGGATTCTGGTTGTCCTTACTGACATCGAACCGTTTTTATGTGGTACACGGCGCTCAAAAATCTGTCAAAAAATGTTTTAGTATGACTTTGGTAAGCTAGGAAGCCGCACCGCTTGATGGATTGTCGGAGCATTACGGCTACCGTAGTCAGGAGCCTCGCGACTCATAGTAATCTGGGTCCAAAACTCCGTCCTCTTCATGTGGCAAAGTCAAACGAACACTGCGGCACAAGTTAGCAGGAAGTTAGCTCGCTAGTTTCCACCTAAACATGATATAGCATGTTCTGACTGAGAGATTTCTGAAAAGATTAAAACGTACAGCTCTGCTATCACTTCCAACATAAATGAAGACAGAAAACTAAACAGCAGTGGCTTTTGTAGGGTTACTGAAGTTGGGCTAGCTGGTATATAATGATGTGCTACGTGATCGCTAGCGACACAGCTATGTTAGCATAGCATGAACACTGTGAAGCTGGAGGATGAACGCTGACTTTTTTCCCCTCGATAAAAGTTAACGTGAGGGTTCCCGATGGTTAAGGACAAATGCAATCGCATGGCAGGATGCTGTAAACGGACCAAACTTCAGTCAGAACAACTGAGATAATCCATCCACAATACGAGGTTAGTCATTAATATACTGCAACAACATGGGAATTGTTGAGTGACAAACTGTTTGTCGCAGTAGACAGATGCAGCAAGCTTTGACAGTGGTGCCTGATATTAGCCAACGAAACAGAAAAGCGCTTACCTCATGCAAATTTAGCTCTTTGACTTTTTCCTTCTGAATGACCTAAAGATGCAACAACAAAAGAGGAACCATTAGTCAGATTAACATTGTATGAGGATAATTAAAACCAGTTCCTGAACAGACACATCACAATATTAGACACTAAAATGTGCAATTAAGATAAAAGATAGAAAACAATCAGACAGACACAGTGCACAAAACACGTGTTTACACTGTCTGATGCCATGTTTAGATGCTTTTTGCATGCTGGTAATACACAGTATTACATAATATAAGTTTGTTTACGCCTTCCATCTCTCTTTGTTTCTTTACAAGCTTATTCAGAAGTGAGGGAGTGCATGCGTGCTTACAAAAAACGTAGTTTTGAAATGAGCCAACACAAAACCTTTAAAATTCTTGCAGCTGCCTAAGGAGTCAGCAACAGAAATTTTAAATGATGGCCAATGCACAGCTGATACAAACTAGACACTGCAATGATACTTCATTTCTGCTGTGTAGTTAGCTACAGATGATTTCCTATGTCTGAAGTGTGTGTGTGTGTGTGCTTTTTCTTACTTGTTTGTAAGCATATAGCTCTTTGTGCGCCTGGTGCCGTAACCTGGGGAGAAGTAAAGACAAAACACCTTTTTGATTAATAACTGGCCTCCTTCACTTGACTCTATAACACAGAAACAATCCATATGTCCTGAAAAAAAATATTTCCTAGAGTCAGTCTACTGTAGTTTATCAGTGGGGGTGCTTTAATTAAAATGATAAATACTGTAATAACTTGGTGTACATAACTAGTCCAGAAATTATTTCGCTAAGAGACAGAGCAGTGCGCAACCATGAGATATGTTTGGGTTGTGCATTTTTCTCGTGAGTACACGAGTCCTGTCTCTGGCAAGCTTCACCCCCTCACACGGTAAGTAAAATATTTCTAAAGCAATGTGTTTTTAAATCTTTTTGACTAGCAATGCAGAATCTGAGAGCAGGGAAGAGAGCCTGGAGAGATGGAGGTGTGCAGTGGAGAGGAGAAAGAGTAAAGACAGTAGAAGCAAGACAGAATACTCATGTGTGAATGAGAGGACAACAGCAGGAAAGGCGAACATGCAAGGTGAAAGTAGTGAAGGTCGATGAGTTTAAATATCAACCATCCCAAGCAACAGACAATGGATAAGAGAGGCGAAGAAGAGAGTGCAGACACGGAGATGAGGGAAGGTTTACAAGATGGTAGTGAGACCTACTATGATGTATGATTTGGAGACGGTGGCATGGACAAAAAGACAGGAGGCTGAGCTGAAGATGCTGAAATTTACACTGGGAATGACCAGCAGGAATTAGAAACGAGTACATCAGAGTTTGGACACGAAGTTAAAGAGGCAAAGCTGAGATGGTTTGG
>VUQG01014553.1:6352-24148 GCA_015106755.1 Etia nguti | reverse complement strand
CAGAGGAGGGCTAATGGATATATTCAAAATAGGGTGTTGACGATGGAGCTGCCAGGCAGGAGGAAAAGAGGAAGGAATCACAGAAGTCCATGGATGAGCAACAGAGGACATGCAGAGGGCTGATGGAGGCAGACGAGTCGCTGTGGCGACCCCTAAAGGGAGCAGCCGAAAGGTAAGAAAGAAGATGATGAAGGAGAATGCAGTAGTAAGCAAATTACATATTAACAGATACCCTTGGTTTCTTGTCAAAACAAACACTGAACCTAAGGTAAAATATCAACTCACATCACCCAAAACACAGCGGATCATACATTAAAAGCATTACTGCAGGTTGCTGTGGCACTCTATAAAAGCAAAACAAGAGTACCAGTCGATACAACCAGACTTTAAACTACAAAAAAAACTCAGAACAGTCAGACAACAGGAAGAACACTGGATAAGAGGTTCTATGTACTGAGAGGGAGAATAACATATGCACAAAAAAATAGATAAATAAATAAATACAAAATTAGGGAAGGAAAAAAAGAGCAAAAGAGATAGGAAAAATTCATAGGTTTGTAAGATTTACCTCCATTACAAGTAACCTTAACCTCTCGCAGCAGAGTGAGAGGGATCTGTAAAACAAGCAGCACAGTCTAGGAGAGAAACTGACATTTTGAAAGAAGTCAGCAGGTAAAGGTGCAGAGACTCCCAAGGGTAGGGGACAAGGTCATGGGAGGATAGGTCATGGGTGACTGATGGGGGGTGGGGGTGTTCATTAACCCACAAGTACAATGTAAAAGTGGGCAAAAGTGGGACAATACTTAAATATGAAAACCAGGTGTCAAATAGGATAGAATTACACTGCAGTCAGTGCCACCTACATAAAAACATGTGTCATCTGCCCTGAGGTATCATGAGCCCGTAATGAATATTATAAACTGCAGTGATGACTAACAGATTCAAATATACTTGCCGCATTTGTTCACAGTGATTATTAGTGCTCCCTTTCCTCGTTACAGAAACACCCGATACTTCAGAGACTCTGAATGTTTGTGCAAACTGAACTGCATATTTCACACCTGTGTGTATGGGTTAGAGACTCGCTGAGAGATGTGGTTGAGTTTTGCTGTGAGAGTCTGCCTTCTGTCAAAATGTATCTGCGTGTATGTGTCTGCTGGAATCTCGCGAGTCAACTCTAACATGTAGCTTCACCTCTCCTTTCTCGCCACTGCCGGTGATGCTTTACTGCACAGAAATCTTAAGATTCCCCCTTCATGGTGGTGTGAGCCGTGTCCACAGAGCTCCACAAATTATTTCCCAAATATGGAGGAGTCGTGTCATTTTTTAAAAAATTATCTGACACCATGAAAAAATTTATACGTATAATAACTGATTTCATCCTTTGGGAGACTGCATCTTTAGAAGCCTTTTTATGGAGCCAAAATTGCTTGTTTGCATTTAGAGAGTGAACCTGGCAAATCTCAGCTTTTAGTACTGAATCATGGTACTGCATCAAAGTCATTAAGTGTCTCTTTACAGTTAGATGAGGAATTGTAAGGACACAAGAGGAGTTAATCTACTTACCATTTGCCCTGCAAGACAGGACATGACAAGACGGCGAGGGGAGAAATTTTTGGGCAACTGCTGCTTCTCACTGTTTTAGATAAAAAACGCTGGGCATTATTTGTGTTCAGTCTGCTGCTGCTAGGATAAAACCCCTGTTGCAACAGCAGCCGGGACAATTTGATTAGACCAGTCGGCTTACAAAAGGAGCTGGCAAGGGAATGAAACCGTGTCCGCACTAATACGTTTTCATTTTAAAAAGCAAAACTTTCTGGATGTTTATGGCTAGTGTCCACATGGCCCTGACTCCTACAGTAAAGTTCCAGAAATGCTGGTGGACACATCTTCGCTTGCGCTTTCGCACATTTACCAGACGCGTTCCTACTTCTGGGAATTCTGAGTTGGGTTCAGTCACAAACAGGCAGAACAGACACAAGGTGGGATATCAACTGACCTGCTGTGAATCCTCCGAACATTTGTCTGTTCTGGATTACTCAAACTAGGAGCGCCGCAGATCAAAGACAGTTTAATGTGAAGTCCAGCTAATTAGGATCTTTTAGCTAACGGCTCTGCTAGGTCCTAGAATAGCTCAGTGTGTGAAGGCTGGGGATGTCACCATACTGGAGTTTTAAACGCTCCAAAAAACTCCTGTTAAATTAACATTACAGACAAGTGGGACTGACACCTTTTGCTGCCATGCTCCAACATTTCTGCTATCTTTTTTTATCAACTAGCTACAGCCGCTAACTCAATGATAACTAAACGGAAAAGAAATGTGGCTATGCGGTAACATTTAACTGTGTGCGCCAGCCCGGTTAATATGTATGATAACAATTGGATACTTTGATGTCGTTGAAGCAACAGCTTTACTGACCTCATGATAGTCTTTATAAAGATCAGGGCATCAGTGTCTCAGCAGCTTTGCCAAGTCTGTTGCGTTGCTGTGGCTGCTTGTCCGCAAAGATCGCACCATTAGGATGACTGCAAAGAGTATCTAGATTTTTATCTTATATTAAGAGGGGTTTTTTTGTTTTTGTGGACAACCCTACATGGTGCACACTCTGCCTTCAGTATCACTTAAAAAAAACATCGCATTTTCAAAATTTTGGCACTAAATGCTAAAGTATTGGCCTCATCTGGACAGCCAGACACGCATTTGGAAGCAGTCAGTTTTTGCCGTCCTCTAATTAGGCACTCACCTACCTCATGACCTTCTCTAGAGAACAAGAAGACATCAGCCCTGACTAACTGGACATTTTAACATGGATTATCAATCACAACACATTCACGCTACTTCTGTCGACACGAACAGTTACGCGATGTACGCTTTTAAGCATTTCAGTAAGTCCAGACATCATTTTTGTAACAACGCTGAAACACTCATCTGGTTAGGGATTGTTTTTCTTTTAAAGCAGCATTTTAAAATGAAAACGTATTAGTGTAGATGTAGGTGGAAAGTAGCGATCTCCGCTTTTTCCTTTAAGGGAAATAATTACACTAAAGATGCTGTGCTTACAAAGGGGCTTAAAAAAAAGGATTAGTTACAAGCAACATGACTAAACACCGGTGGAAGTTTAATGCATATCCAAGAAGTTTAGGTTAGGTTAAGTGGCAATTAAGCAGCAAAAAAATAAATAAATGAATAAAAAAAGTTAGAACTATTTTCTTTGAAGTGTAGTGCCATGATCATTATAATGTATCAAAAGCCATGTTGGATATCAGCCATTTTTTAATATTTTTTAAGATATCCAAAAAAAACAAAAAAAACAAAAAAATTATATATAAATATATATATATATATATATATATATATCTATCAGAGAAACTTTCTCCAAACTGTGCTGTTGAAACTTTTTTCCCCACTTGTGAAAAAACTATTAGCGAATGCTTATTAACACACATTCCTCAAAAACGAAGAAAACGAGCCGTTTTTTTTCTTTCCCCACAAAGTCTCAGCTGAAAGCGGCAGTGAGAAGTGCCATACAGTATGTTGTTAAAGGCTACAAGGTCATGTCATGTAACCAGCTTGCACGTATGCACGAGCATTTCCATGTTTCTGCATTACTAGCTATAAAGAACTCATTAGCATTAAGCCATTTTCATCTCCTCACATTATGCAAAAATATGGACAGAGCTAGGTGAAACAGTACAAGGGCAATTCTGAATGAATGTGAGGCAAACAGAGCTAGAGAAAGCGCTATCGTGCCGTTGCATAATGACAGTTTTTGAGTATTAACTTGCGGCTCTCGTCATTTTCAAGTCTCAGATGAGCACCGGCGCTGATGGTTTAGTGGTCAAGTGGTACGCTGTGTTCAAAACCACCCTCGTCTTCGAAAACATGCTTCACACAACCTCTTCTGGACAGAGCTGTGTGAAGTACAAATGTGCGTGCAAATTCCAAGCCTGCTGGGGTTGATTTACAGGAATGGGATAGCAATGATTGGAATTTGCTTCCTAATTTGCACATGTAAATGAACTTGTAAGTAAGGCAGATCTGGGAGGCTTCTCAAGTTGACTAATTTTCCAATACCAACACAAAAATCAATCAATAAATGTAATAGATAAAAGAAATTAATTAAAAAATACAAAAATGTGTCTCTTTAAAATGATTCATAAATATTTGTATCTTCCATCCTAGCTTTTCAGAGAGCGCATGCGGTACTAGCACCAGATTAATCTGACGCATACACACTAATGTTGGCTGGCTGAAAGAAATCCCTGTATGACACTTTATGCCACAAACCCGCACGGCAAAGCGGTATTTCACACACACACACACATTATAAAAATTCCAATCATCCGCTGATCCCAAGCTAAAATCTGCATGGCTCTTACCTTATTAAGTAGCAGCAGAAGAGGAGGCTGAGGATGAAGACAAAGATGGCTGTCCCAAACACCACAATGTAGATGTTAAGGGGAAGGTTCTGGAACCCTATATTTGGCATCCTGAAACTGTAGTGTGGGAAATCGGAGCTCATGGATAGCCTGGATGGAAAGACACAAATGGACATAAGTACTTCCAAACACCAACACACTGCATAGAAAGAAAAACCCTTTGTACCAATAACAAAACTAAATGACTCTGAGGAGCTGGAGCTGAGGGCAGGTCTTTCACTCCCAACTGTAACCTTCAAAGTCTGATACCAAAAACAACAACATCCCTTTTTGCAGAAACATTTAAGTGCTCACACAGTTTTTATTCTGGATCCTGTTCAGAAGACAGATTAAACTTTCAGAGCATTTGGGCGACTCACTGTGGGTACTGTGCATGTTTGTGCTCCTCATATGGCATAACAATAAACCTGACGCAGCTTAAATTGAGCAGAAAGGTAACGAGATAAGTAAGCAATAGTGGCCACAGTATCCTACATTCACATTATTATACTGATGCGGTTTATTGGCTACTTTCCATCATTTTAGAGGTGCTGCTTAACTGTAATACCAGATGACTACAAGTGTTACAATTAGTTAACCTTGATGAAGTGATATAAAATACAATATAATGATAAAAACATTGACAAGGGTTAACTGTGACTTGGTGTCCTAAGACAAAAACCCTCCCGCATGAAGGTAAACCTCAGAATCTGCAATGAAAACAAACAGCAGGGCAATGACGCAACAAGTAATAAAGGGCAACTCAGAAAGCATACTGTGACATTATAGTATTTACGACCTCTTGGTACCAAACCATTAAAGCTTCGTTTCTACCAAAACAAGGCAAGAAAACAGAGAAAATTGCTTATTTATGCATTTATATAATTTAAAAAGAGTGTAAACACATGTGCAGGCAACTTTTGTTTAATATTTTCTTCCATGTTTGTATTTCTGATAAACTTAATCCATCAAATCCAAGGAACACTAACAAGGATAAACTGGCCAAGTTTTCTTACTCAACATATGAAAAAGGACAAGACTAGGCATGTCTAAGCCTACCCACAGAAGATGAGGAGGGGGGACAGGAATAACTTTTGCTCCTTTTGGACCCGTGTCTTGTGCTCCTCCCTCTTCCCTAAAGGCTTCATTCCTGCATACTTCCCGAGTGGAAAGTTTTGGAGGTTTTACTGAGGCCATTAACAATCCCCTGCTCACTGTAAAATTGTCCACCCCCCTCCAAAAACAAAACAAAACTGCTTTCTATTACATAGCAGAGTCACCTCCATATGGTGAGCACTTTCTTAGCTTTATTTCCAGGCACTTCTACATGACATTAATCCAGCTGGTATTAGCAATCATTAGCTGTCTCGCTCCAGAGCTGCAAGTCATCCATACATAAACGTGGTTGGCACAGCATCTCTTTCTAGCTTTACACAAGAGCAATGCAAGGCACCTGGTTTATGATACAGAAGATGTAAAGGACCTGATGTTCTCCTTCTAACAAATGTTTCAGTGGCTCAGCATGACTTTGAAAATGTCAGCTTAGAAACAGACTGCAAAAGCTACAAGGACCCAGATTTATCCCATAAATATAAAGAGCACTGAGTGAACGGAGCACATGCAGTCACCAGTTTAAAGGGGGATGAAAAGGAAAAAATGTCCCAAAAATTAGGCACAACAGCCAGGTCAAGCTTGAGTAGTATCTCAGTGGAAACTGAGCCCAAATTGTATGTGTGAGTATCACATCCCAGAGTTAGGATGGCATCTGGCATTTAAGATAAGCATAGCTTAGATAAGGAATGAAGCTAGCGTGCTGTCTTCAGAAGAGAGCCTATTGAACTCAAAAGCTAACAGGTGCCACGTGTTTGTTTGTTTGTTTGTTTTTTCATCTAAAGCACTTTGAAAAGACAATTGCTGACTCAGAATAGAAATGAAATTCTTGTGACTTCAGTTTCTTTTACCTCCTCTGCTGGCCTGCAAAACATTGTGGAGCATGTAGAGATCAGAGTATTACACGAACATTAGGGAAAGTCTATTGTAATCAGTTTCAAATATCCTAAACTCGTAGGGCACCCAGATGCTTTTGGGGTCGGGAACATCAAAAAGAAAAATGTTAATCATTCATGAACGAGCAGCAAAAAAAAACATTTTAGTTACTGATTTTGCCAGCTAACTGAAGCTTGGTAGCCTCACATGTGCCAAACTCAAGCCCTGAGCTCAACTGTCTTCTTCACAAACACAGTCCAGGCAACCATGCTCTTGTTATTCGATAACAAACATGCTTCTGTGCTGCGTGCCTTTGAAACAATGTGAGAAACTCCTCCAGAAAAACTTGAAAACAAAACACTTTCATTTACAAGATTAGCCCTCGGTTGCAATTTACGTCAGTTCACACAGCTAGAATAATTTCATCAGGTCATTACATCCTAAACATAGTGAACGCGTAGTTTAAGCTCCCAAGTTAATTCTACACAACTACATGTTAATGAAATTATCTCCAGACTGCATCACTTATATTTTTGTTAAATGTAGAACAAAGAAACTTACATATACATACCCTAATGGTGCTTTCATGCTGAAGAGCAGAAAAGTGTGTATCTATCGGTAACACAGGCCTTTAAAAAGTGCCATGCTGTGTCCTTGAGAGCCTTTTCACTGAGTGCATACTGGTTTGGATCATATCTGCACCCTGTTCATACAGGCTCCCTGCCAAACTCGAGCCCCTCTCTGCTCTCTGACTCTTTTTGGCTTCTCTGTACTAACAAGAGCTGAGCCGAAACAGAATTTTTGGGGCCAAGTTCGACTTACAAATTGTAGTGGAGATGGAAGGTTGGAGACATGGCTCGACTCCAAACCGCACTGTGATGCATGCTCTGTTATTTGTGAGAGTCTTGTAAACAATGGAGCCAAAGTGGACAAACTACTGTAAGACACCATTTCTAAACTACCTTTATCTGCATTCAAGTTCAGAGGAAAAAAGAAAACACTTCTGTCTGATATATCAGGCCAATATTGGTCAACAATGTCCAACTGACACAGCCGCAGCATCATACCCGAGCTTATCTAACCACAGAAACATGCTGCACAAACACCTCTGGAGAAATCTGTGTTCTTCATAGTAGATAATTAGGACAGAGGTCTTCAGCACGATCCGGAAAAACAGATCCTGAAAAATTGGAAAATAAAACTAAAACCCTACAGTTTGGAAAACTAGTATTTAGTCCTTCCCCAAATATTATACATTTTTATATTTCTACTATTATTTTTCATTATTAAGTTTTTAAATTTCATTCATAAAGAGTCGCATTCTGTTAATGGGGGAAAATGTAAATACAATAATGAGGCTAAAAACAATTCTTTCCACAGTTCTTAAAAATCACAAAGTAAACAAAAGCACATAAACTGACAATCAGCATGTGACCGAAGTGCTGAACTTTAACACTGTTTCTCTGAAATCCAGCACAGATATGACTCTGCCTTTATGCTTTTATTGCTTGCTATATGAGAGACATGTAGGTCAGGGATCTGGTTACTGGGATGTGTCATTGTAGGTATGCTGGTCACGGCCAAAATGATCAGACTGAAAGACAGGTTTAAGAAGTCTTTTGCCCTAAACCATGAGGCTGTCACTTTCACTCTGTGCAGCATCCCTTCAGTATCAAGATTCGCTGACTGACATGATCGTGGGTACATAAAGATCCTGAAATCTAACCCCTTTGCAGTCAACAACTTACATACCTCCAAATTTTTTTGGGGGGTGGGGGGAGAAGTATCACGTTGTCAAGCACAGGAGAGTATTAGAAAAGGAGCCAGTGTGAACTGAGCGATAAAAATCATTCTTTTTGTATTAAATGTATTTGCTCTAATCATTCCTCCCTTTCTTTCACCATCTGCCTGTCTCCCTCAGACATTTTTACATGGCCTCACCCTATTACATAACCAGCAACAAGGCTATGCACACTGCAGATGCATGGGAAATGAGCACGAGTGGTAAAATCTTCACATTCCTTGTGCACGGCTTTGTGAGACATGATTGAAGAAAAGAAAAGAGAAAGTAATTATTCTTTTTTTCATCAAGAGTAAAATAGAAACAAGTACATGCAAAGTGCAAATGAGGGAAATGTGACTCATGGATTGCAAAGCTTCAAAGTCTCAGTTGACCTCACTGCAAAACAGAAAATGAAACATGTTCACCTAAAGTACCTTATGTCTGACTTCTGATGTTTTCTTGTGCAGATTCATGTGCGATGGGACTAGAAATGCGATGGGACTTCACATTGAGCTCCTATATGTGGGTTTCCTAATGATAACAGCATATTCTTGCACAGAGTTTATTTCAAGAAGTTGCATGATCCACAGGACCAACCACAATTCTTTAGTTTAACATCACATCTTGGGGATGGATACACACAGGAAGAGGAAAGAGGAGCAAAGTAGTTCCTCATAAAATGTTCAAACTGACACTGAAATGTCCGGTACTTTGCGTTAATGCTGAACACACGTAAGCTTGTCAAGTGTGTCACAAGCAGCAGAATTGTGCATCGTTATGGTCAAGTGGTTACATACCTGATTATTTTAGCGTAACCGACAGCACAGTGCCCAAAGTACAGTGCCACACCACAATGACTTAAGGAAACAAAGGATACATTTTGCCTGCCGTATCATGGGATTAAAAAACAAAACAAAACAACAACATTATCGGGGTGTATCTGCAGAATCTGTTGTTTTTGTGTCAGGAGGATGTAGTTAGACACAATACACATGGCAGCATGAAGGTCAGCAGCAGACTGTAAAAACAACAACCATGTAACACATGACAAGGGGAACAATTACATGCGAATTATACTTGTGCGTCAGATCTACGTCGTAATTTACGCCATAAGCGGAACCATACTTAACCCTACGCCGCAACCTTCTACGTAACCTGGCGTGCACCACCCAATAAATGTAACTACACCTCGAGTCGGCACATACCAAAATGTCTTGAATGATGTGGAAGGCTGCAGTGTAGGGATAAAAGGACTTTATGGTTACTGCGTCAGTTAGGACGTAGATTTCCAGCAGAAGTCTGAATCAAGCTTTAGACTTACTGGGATCTATCAAAGTGTGTTAACTTTCATGGCAGTTAGCAATTTGACTTGTTTTTTGATGTGCAGTCTGGCAGAACATTTCCCTAACCAGAGAAAACTCTGATTTTTTTTCCACAGTTTTATAAAATGAGGATAAACACGTGCTGCTTAAATTACCGGGAAGTCTGCAATCAATTTTTCACAAAAAAAAAAGTCATCACACATGAAAAAATCAATGAAATTTCAGATATTTGTGTACACTCGCAGTCCTCACGGACAATACATGTTTGTTTTGTTCCTACCTATAACTGAGCCGGATTCTGATTTGATCACAAAATTTCAACTCAGTTTAATTTGAAGGAACAACTCTCCTTAGAGTCGAGACAAAAACAAGCCGGAAAAAATAATGGGAGAGCTGTTGCTTCCCATTTGTCGGAACACTGTGCTTCTCCTGAGGATGACATCAACTTCCTAACTAAGAGAGAAGCAAAGACAATGTCTCAGACTGCACTTTTTCATCTCTGCTGGCAGGCAGTTTCAACTTTTAAACAATTTCATAACTTTTTTTGGTGATTTTTTTTTCTTTTTTCAAATTGACTGCAGCCCATGAAGGACCTTTTCCAGTAAGTCAGTGACTCATGATTTATCTGTGCAACAGACTGAAAGCAAAACAATGTTATGCAGTTGTTTCACACTGTAAAACATTCACATCCACTTGAGTCGGAACGGTCAGCCTGATAGAAAAATCTACACGTACGTTAAACCTACTAAAACAAACCAGACGACAATGTAGCCAGTACATAATAAAGATTAAAATCCTTATAAGAACATTAAAAAGGCTCACCCTTGGATACAGACATAATGTTTTCAATAGACAACCCAGGATTTTTAACCTCTGATCAGAGAACCTTCCCTTTCCATTCGCTCATCACCACACCTCCTGATCAGCATTGTGTAACTTATTCATGATATAACGCACTGTTTGTAAACCTTAAAAAATAAAGAACACACCCCGCCTCCACCACCCACAATCCTGCCTTGAACTTCTGATCAATAGAAGCTGAACCTTTTGAACGACTACCACATGATGGCTCTATGTTTCTAATTTCTTTTGTCTAGCACCTGGTGAGTTCCAACGAGGAAAAAAGTCGTTAAAAGCTCAACAAAAGAAAAAAACTTTAACTATATAAATAAATACCAAACTGCTTTTGAAACAACCCCTAAACTTTTAAACGTGTTGTATAGTTTCTTGTTATCAGCCCTCAACATTATAATACACAAGATGCTGTATGAAGAGAAGTGGAAATTTCCACTAGCAGCCATGGACGGCCATGAGATTTGCACATCTGAAACTTAATATGCCAAAGGGCAGCAACAAACACCAGGGCCTCACAGGCAGCGTAAGGGGCTCTTTAAAAATTGCTGGCAGCGAAAAGTGAAATGTCTGCACTCACATGACACTTTACTTACATATCACATTTTCAGCAGTTTAATGTTCAGATAACTGAATCTAAACACAGCTGATCCTTATGCCTTAAGAAAAAAGTATGATACAAGTCTCAGCGTGAGAGAAGAAAGCTTTAAAAAGCACATTGTTAAATGGTAACTCAATGAAAAAGATGGATTATGTTTTGTATGCAGCAGATAAAGACATGGTTGTGCATCTCACTATTTACTTTTGGCTAGCAGTGCCCAGAAATACACATACGCACAAACGCTTGCTTTTCCAAAGTTGGACCAGGTTCTACAATAAGTAGGTCACTGTAGCTGTAAATCTAGTTATGGAGACGTGGGAGACATAGGGTTGTCAACGGGGGCAAGCTCATAGCAGCTGATGACACCTAACAGAACTACATGCGCACTTATATATTCAGAAACATGCACAAAATCCACACATATAGCACGCAGTCTTCGTCATCATTATGTTTCCCTCGGAAGCGTTAACTGTAAGGCTTCTTTTCTAGTGCCAGAAATGTTGAGTATCCTTTGTCACTAGTAAAGACGTCACCCCTCATTTGCTGATTGGCTGTTCGATACGGTGTTAGCCTTACTTTTTAATCTACCTGTGCATATTTACCGACTCAACACAGGTGAACCAGTGAGGAGGGCATTTTTACGATAGCTAGCCAGTCATTTGTAGACTTCTCAAACTAAATCCCTCTTTATTAATTTTATCTCCTTCCAACAGAAACAGAAAGCCAGGAACAGTTTTATTAAAGAAAGTCATTAAAGACACACTGGGAACTGGTGTGATTATTCAATAATAATAGATGAAACATGAATGCAGTAGCACAGGATTTTGAAATGTATGTAAGATACTCAACTGCTTAATCTTATAAATAGACCTTTTTCTACAGCAGCCACTTTAACACGAAAGCTAAACACAGATGCTACTTTGTCTGAAACAACATAAATGTCTTTATGTCATTATTGACGCCTGTGTTTACCACTATATCATATCAAAACTGGGTCGGTGAGGAAGTTGGGATTGACCGTAAAACAAATAGGGTTCAGTCATTCTCAAATTTGTTTCTGGCATGTCCCAGTTTAAAAGCCAAAAAGTTTACAAACCACAACTTTTGTCCATCATTAACCAAAAAAAAAAAAAAAAAAAGTTTCCAGCATCAACAACCTCTTGTTTATTTTCATCAATTGTATTCAATCGACTTTCATATTCGTATTTTCTCCCTGCTTGTCTGTACTCTACGTGCCTTGCCTCCACACCACAGCTTTAGAACCATTGGTGTAGTATACTGAAGGGTGTATTTGCAGTTGGCTAATTAGAGTTTTATGAAATCAGTACAGCCTGTTCCCATTCCGCCGCCATTAATTACTGCATATTTGTCAAAGCTAGTGGCTCAGTCAGGTACAAGGTGGCCTTGGAAATTAGTGTGGTCACTCCCACCTCATCGTTTGTCACATTTTACACTGAACCAAGCAGCTGTCCGTACTGAAATATAATCAGCAAAAGTAAAAGGCCTTGACAATTTGTTATAAGAAAACCTAATTTAACTATAACTTCAAGCCACAAGTGAGACAAAAGCTCATAGTAGAGTTGTCATGAGCAGGGAAATAACCTACAGAGACCAAAACCACTCGTGTACCAGGCTGTACATGGGTGTCTATAGTCTATAGGGATTGACTCACTTTTGGCGCCAGCTTCAAATGGCCATTTGAAGCTTGGCAGGTTTTGGCACTTGTGCTTTGGCTTAATGTTCAAACCTCAAAGGCTCACTTGTTTACAAGTTTCTTTCAGCATTTTTTCGCTTTCACTAGTGTACTACGCTGTAATTCACTCCTTTACCTTTGCCACTAGAGTTTACCTTTATGGTTTTTCCCTTATGGTGCTTTGCATGCGGTGATAAATTGTTATTTTTCGCTCGGTTTGGTCTCAATAGTGTTGCTTCTAAATGAGGAAATCTGCTGCCTACTTGATGCTAACTTTTAGAGTATATTTTTTGAGGCTACATTCAAGCCATACTTGAACATTTGATTGATTTCTCTTCCTTTTTAACCATTTTTGTCTCTCTCCGTCTCCATGAGCTTGTCATCGTTCCTCAGTGGACTTTCACAGTAACACAAGACGACACAAATACGAGAAAACTGACACACACAGCTGTCTCGTAGCACTCCTGCCCCCTGTGCTTCTCTACAGTTTCTTTTTTCCCCCTCCTTTCAGCACTCCATGTCACCTCATTAACCAGTTTCCATTTGACTGTCAAAGTTTTACTTTCTTTTCTGCTCTTCATTTTTTTTGCAACTTCTCAACTGTTTATTTGCCTTCTAAAAAGCAGCAGGATCGCTGAACAAGCTCGTGTTTAAATTGTAGCAAGCAGCGTCATTTCACAACTACCTACTTTAGGGAGATGGGAACCTTGGGTCTGCAAAGTGCAGGGTCACAGTTAGTATAAATAACCTGTAGTCATGTGAGGGTGAGTAAGTCAAGTAGAAACATGAAAACAAGCTGAAGTCATATCAGTTCTTAGCGTTATCTGCTATTGACCCACAGGGAATCAACAACCAGCCTATGTCAAGTGCAACTTTTGTAAAGGAAACCAGCTGTAAAACTAGTCAGTGAACCCATAGTTAGCATCAGTGAGACCATACTTAAGTGAATTTAGTACTTAGAGTTGAGGCCAAGAGCCACAAGTGGATGATCAGTGGATTAAATCTAAGCATTAGATTATTTCCAAAGGGGATAATAAGTGTTTCTCTTCACCATATACTTCACTAACATAAACCCTATATTTTGGCTTATTTACTTGAAAATAATAATTAAATTGGTTATCATTTGTGAAGGCTTATTGTGATGCAGATGCATGCGAGCACAGGAGCGTACACAAGGATTGGTGGATCAATTACATCTCAAGCGCTGCAGCCGTCAAACTTGTATTTCCAGACCGGAGAATATTTGGAACATGTTGGACAGGCTTTAAGGATACACCATGAATCTGTTATGTCACTTGTCTATTTAACCTTTTCCCTTAAGTGATTAGAGCACTTGTGGGGGGGGGCTTCCCAGCTTAATATAATGATGCTCATTTCCTGTTAAACAGGACAATTACACAAGAAGCATTAACACACATGCAGTAATAAATTACGGTCCCCATGCTGTCATTAACAAGGTACTGTAAGGAAGCGTTAATCAAGTTCATTGGGGTGGTATTCGCCTTAATTCAATTCAATTTTATTTGTATAGCGCCAAATCGCAACAACAGTTGCTTCAAGGCACTTTATATTGTAAGGTAAAGACTCTACAATAATACAAAGAAAACCCCAACAATCATATGACTCCCTACGAGCAAGCGCTTTGGTGACAGTGGGGTGGAAAAACTCCCCTTTAACAGGAAGAAACCTCCAGCAAAACCAGGCTCAGGAAGGGATGAGTGGATGAAGACAGGACAAAGACATGGAAGAAAGTTAAAGATTAATAATAACAAATAATTAAATGCAGAGGTGTGTAGACACATAGTAGTGAAAAAGGTGACTGAAGAAGAAGTACTCAAGGCATCATGGGAATCCTCCAGCAGCCTAGACCTATTGCAGCGTAACTAAGGGATCACAGGAGGATGTTTTTGTATCTGTGACACAGCTGAGCCTAGTTTTTCTGAGTATCTAATGAGTCTTCAAAGAAGGCATTAAAAAAGCAGAACAGCCATTATTGATGCTCTGTCAGACAGTGAAGTGAGAGGAAGCCCAGCCCTTTACTGTTACAGAAATCCAGTGTTGCATCACCAGGTGCCCTTAAGGGAAAAAAAACAGCCCACTTTCTAAATAAATGGACATGGACTTCACTTCTTCCCTCATGGAAAATTTCTGTGTAATCGGTTGCACCATCAATTCGTAGGTTTCTTTCTTTCTTTCTTTTTTAGTGCTGACTTACTTCACTTTGCTTCATTCAGCTACCTAAAGAAATGAACATGAAAGTTGTGTAATGTTAAATAATTTGAGAAGTACAAACTAACAGCTGTGAAAACAGATGCCTGGTGCTTTCTTGAAAGTGCAAATTAAAAATTTTTTTTTAAAAAGAACACACTGCAAGTGTGCATACACAAACCTACAATTTTTCCTCCAACTAACACCATTTTTTATAGACTCACAAGCTATTACCACCATGGGCTGTTTGCTGCCTGCTCTGACAGAATTTTCACTTACATTTTTTTTGTAGTAAACTTTTGTTACAATGGTTTTTTTTGTTTTGTTTTTTTCTTTTTGATGCCTGAAACTGCACAGAATCAAACATAAATGCTTGAAGACAGTTAAAATAAGCTTTATTAGATGGACTTCACATTTATGCGCAGGTTAGTGTTAATGTACAACCGATCCTCTTGAAGACTGAGTGATTTCTAATGCTACTATCTTTATCAATACGCTAGATATAGACATTATACATACATAACCCATTTATTATATTGTACAAATTAAATCCCCTTGCTTGCCTTACTTGTAGAGGAAAGGAAAATTTGGGGGGAACTACCAAGCCATTTTTACTCAGTTTTGTACCCATCGTTCAGTCACATGCACAAACCTGTCATTAGTATTGCTGGATAATGTCTTAAGGCTTAAAAAATTCAAACTTTTGGCACAAGCCATTTAATTACTTCATAGCTCGAAGTCACAAAGCAACAGTTCATACAGCGTGCACAAGCGCTCTATTCTTAGACCCCTGAAAGGCAGGGAGCGGTTGAAATATAAACTGTTCAATGCTACGACTGCATGTTTTCTTTTCCTAGAATGAGTGGGTGATTACACTGTTGATTGGGTGATTACACTTTACATTGTCTCGAATTGTCTACTTCACAGCTGAGACCACAGCTGGAAGTCAGGTTTGCAAGAGTCGCTGCAATACTGCAACATTGCATCTAGAGTTCAAAAATGAGTTCAGCACAAAGACAGCACAACACTTTTTTTTTTTTGCCACAATCATCTATGAGATGTTGAACTATTCACGTAACCCACGTTCAACGTACTGTAATGGCAGAGAAAGGCTAAAAATATTGTTTAATTTTTAATACATTGCTCATTAATCCTTTTGGAATATATAATAAAATATATAAACAAATAGTTGTCTTAACTTCTTGGAAATTCACACTATTTGTCTTCAGTTATAATCAGGATGTAGAGTCATATGTGGGTGACCAGATGCCAAAAAAAAATGTGTTTGCGTGGGGCTGGGCTGCCAGGTAGTCTGATATTTTCATATTCAACTTAAAAATAAAAATACATAAACTCTGCAGGTTGCCAGATTTCCCACTAGAGGCAAAATAAATGATATCTGAAAGCTGCGTATCCAACTCTCTTGATGAGTAAATACAATAAGCCTAAAGGTGGAGTTGACGTTTTTTCTTATTATTCTCATACTCTTTATATTATGTGCATTGTCTGTATTTTCAGCTGCTGTTCTGTCTGCTGATCATCACTGGAGTTCAGCAGGAATGCACCCATTGATCGTCATGCTTTTTTTTAAGCCATATCTGATGATTTTGATTATTTATGTGTCACTTCAGGCCACATTTTCCTCTGTGTGAAATTAAAGAAAAACTGTATTTCCCACTGTCATTTCATTTTCTTTTAAGTAGCGTCTATTACATTCATTCCTGGTGAATTCTTTCCCTGATGGGCACAGATAGGATCAGACAGGCTAACCTCTACTTGAATATAGTAAAAAGCCTTCCCTGCTTTCTTCACATGCACTAAAAGCCAGACTTTAGAAAACTACAAATACTGCAGAGCCAGTCAAAATGTAGGACACTGTCTCAATATGTGGAACAAAGGTGACAAGGCGATAAAATGCTGTGCAGTCCCCACATAATGTGGGGCATCTGGTCTCCCCCGATATACAGGGCCAATAACTGTACGGCTGTGAGAAGTCGGTGCAAAGCGAGCATGATTTCTCCCAATAAAAGTGTGTGGGGGGGGGGCTCACCTAACAGAATGACTCATATTTGATCACACCTCACTGATTCATGAATACGCAAACTAAATGAACACGCCACCTAAACAGCCTCATAAACTACTACGAGCTACACCCACTTACAAAACACCCGACACGTTAATCAGTGTAAGTCCACACAGTGTTATCAGTGTTGCCGGAAACACTGGCTACCACGCGAGGGTTATTACTATCCACGATACAGCGAAGAAGTGGGCTTACGATTAACCTGCGGTGGATCTATGAGGCGAGAGGGAGACCACTGCGATAAGCACAAAGGGGGGTTTTCACAGAGATAGGAGGACATCCCTGAGCTACTTTACTTTGGGTCAGCCGTTTAGCTCAGATAGACAGCTAATGTTTTATGTATTGTTATCCACACGAGGCTGGGATCTCTGTGGTGTAACTGAGCCATTCATGATATGGTTGTTGCTCATTAAAGAACAGGAGACCAATTGGGCGTGGGCTCCCTAGCTAGTAGCCGTCAGGCTAACCTTAGCTTCAAATGACATAGCATTACTTAACGTGAGCAGCCCCCCTCCACCCCCTTTCCTTGACTACTGAAAAACCATTTAAGTTCATTTAAACAAATTCATAAACATTCAGTCATTTCCCTTAAACGTTTTTAAGTTGCTTTATAATGACCTGAAGGGTAATTTAGTGCAATACTGTTATTTATGGCTGGTTTTGAACTTGAATTGGGAGCATCAGTGCTTTTTACCAAGTTGGGCTCACTGGATGTTAACAGTGACAGTGAGCTAGCTGCTAGCAGCTACAGATAACGGGTTAATTAAAATAAAAAGAAAGTACTATCAACTCACCAGCGATCCCCCCAGCAGCCCCAGTAGTAGCCGTGCTCTTCTGCAACGTGCTTCT
>VUQG01014550.1:0-19009 GCA_015106755.1 Etia nguti | reverse complement strand
TGTGTGTGTGTGAGAGTGTGTGTGTGTGTGTGTGTGAGTGTGTGTGTGTGTGTGTGTGTGAGAGTGTGTGTGTGTGTGTGTGTGTGTGTGTGTGTGTGTGTGTGTGTGTGTGTGTGTGTGTGTGAGTGTGTGAGAGTGTGTGTGTGAGAGTGTGTGTGTGTGTGTCTGACAGTGTGTGTGTGTGTGTGTGTGTGTGTGTGTGTGTGTGAGTGTGTGTGTGTGAGTGTGTGTGTGTGTGTGTGAGAGTGTGTGTGTGTGTGTGTGTGAGTGTGTGTGTGTGTGAGAGTGTGAGAGTGTGTGTGTGTGAGAGTGTGTGTGTGTGTGTGTGTGTGTGTGCGTGGGTGTGTGTGTGTGTGTGTGTGTGTGTGTGTGTGTGTGTGTGTGAGAGTGTGTGTGTGTGTGTGTGTCAGTCCAGTCTCTGAGTGTTCAGGAATCTGACAGCTTGGGGAAAGAAACTGTTTCGTAGTCTGGCCTGAATGCTCTGGTACTTCTTGCCAGAAGGCAGCAGGGTGAAGCCTTAAATGGTTTAAGGCAAGTCAACTAATTGAGGTTAAGAGTCTAAAGAGAGTGTGAAAGTAAAAGTGAAAAAAAGCTGGTTTAATATAATTACAAGAATTGCAAACTGGAGCTTTTGGAGTGACGCTGACTCTTCTCATCAGTGAAAATGAGAACTTAAAAATGCTGTGCTGTAAGGCATTCTGACTATATGCTAGACCTTGAAGTGATCTACAGGAATTAGGAACAAACAGTACTTCGCTAGAAGCAAAAGCCTTTTGAAAGCTAACCATAACTGCAGTTTTCCCAACTTTTCACTGACTGTTAGACTTGGTTAACAGATCATGTAGAGCTGTATGAATCTTCCCTGTCATGTTGTAATCAGACACAATTCTGTCCAAGGTATGAACATTCAGTCCTGCAAAAAATTCATTTAAAACTATTAAGAACAAAAATACATACGGCCTCCAGTGCTACCCCCAGCCTCTTAGTAGATGCACCTGTGGTATAAATGTGAAACGCCGAGGTAATTTTCAGACCTCTTTGACCTTGACATCAAAGTATCTGAGATAAACCTATAACCATTTCAAATTTCTGCATTGTCTCGTTCTCAAATTTTCACATTCACAAGATTTTCAGAAAACCTTGAGGCTGCAGTAACTGAGATTCGAACTCATCCAAGACTTTAGGAGATCCACCTGTGGAATCGATTTCAAAGTCCTACGTCACCTCTTTCTCCAGTCATTACACTCACAACTTGGGGGGTTGCCCGCCCACCTGGCATGGTGAGGAGGATCCCCGCAAAAAGGAAAAGGAGAGAGGGAAAACTCAAAATGTTATATTTCTGGTAGACAGAGTAACTTTTAAAGTCACAAATTTATTAAACTTTTTTGGGTTCATCACAGTATTTTGACATTCAAGTTCAGGTGACCTAATTCTCTATGATACAGCCAGATTAACATTCTTCATCAGTGGTTTACTTTGATAGTTTTCGTTGTTCTTGCTGATGAAGAACAAGAGCGTTGCTGTGGAAATTCAGCCTTAATGCAATTTAATGTTCTACACACACACATTAAATAATGAATCAAGTATATTAAATGATAGCTTATGTGAAGCAAAGAAACGATAAGAAAACATTGTAGAGTATTCAGTTTTCTGCATAAAACATTTGTTACATACTCGTGTGAACATGCATAACTTGCAAATTGTCTGAAAGAATATATCTATAGAAAGTGACGCAAAAATGACTAAAGTAATCGCGGAATAGAGTCCAATATATGTGCTATATTTAGGCCAGTGTTGCATATATTTACAGTAGTGGTGTATTACTAGGTAGCCCACCTCACACGAGTGCAGAATAAAGCTGGAGCAGCGTTTCCTGCCCTGTCGGCATGTATCAGGCGGGCCTACTGTACCAGCAGCCAACCGCCATCGAAAAAGAGCGAGGAGAAAAAAAACTTGGGAGTTTGTAATAAGGGCGAGGCTTATTTCGCTCAGTTCCTGCTCTGCTCTCTAATTCCCCATAGCGTTCAGTCGGACAGCTGCAGTTGTGTCGTCTGTAATGTGTCTGACCTGTTTGTTTTCAACGTTTGTTTTCGCTTCCACGTTGAAGTTTTCAGCGTCCAGAGCAAACACTGACACAGTCGCTCACACCGTTAGCTCACCCTGCACTCAGTCCACTCCGCGCGCATAGACCTCGCCTGATTTGCACTGGCGCGGGTCATTTCAGGTTAAACCCTGGCGCTGTGTCCCGTTCACTTTAACCGACGGAGATCAACGCTGGTTCCAGTTGAGGCGGAATGCACACCCACTGGGACTCCAAGTGATATTTGGACACGGGCTTCATCTTGCATATGCGGTATGTTTGTTTTAGAGGGTGGGGTTGGGGGTATTTTTGACAGCAGTCTTGCTATTAACAGCAGCCTCTCCAAAAACTAGCTGTGTGCCAGTGTGGTAGCTAAATCGCCGTGCATCGCGCTTCCTAAGCTAATGTTCATATTCATTTTTAACATAGCCGCAAATGTGTTTATGTCCTATGAAGGGACGGCGTATAACGAACTTCATTCAGAATTCGTGCTATTCAAGTGCCTTGCTAATCGGTAGATTGTTCGTTCGTGGACAAACGTGACTTAGACCTCAGCGGAACTGTCGGGTTCTTTGTAGCAGTTCGGTGCGCAGTTCTTTTTGAAACAGCAATGTTTCATAACAAATATTTAAACATAACAACGATCTGACCCTGCTCTCGCATGTCCACGGTGGTTTGTGTTGTCGGAGTGAGACAGCAGGAATAAAAGAAGAATTTAGCTAAAAGTTCAAGTTTCCTTCCATTCCTGGTGTGTTTTACCGTCGCCGAATTGTACACTTGCTTGTAATAATGCAGAAACTTTCATCTACGTGTTTTAATAGTTGGCTAATGTCAACAAAAAGCGAGAGGCCGTGCAGTTGTCAGATATTTGGCTCGAGGTTCTGTCAGAAAAACAGAACAGCACGTACCCCAGAATGGCTTTGATAAAGACTTGAGGGAGTTGCTTTCGGGCCCAGGTTATCGTTTCCCTCATAGATCAAAGTATCCCACGAGCAATATGCACGGCTCGGTTTACTTCTGTCACTTGCCTTAAATACATATATGTCACCTAGATTTCCGCTTTAACCTTTGCTTTCGGTTTAACAACAGGAACTTTCACTCAAGTGTTCAGTTAACATCTGGCATGTAAAACAAGCGGACCCTTCCACAGTGCATTAGCGAGTTTAGTGTTTGGGATCACATAGAGTCGGCGGCGCTGGATGATTGGCTCTAGGGGAAAGAGTCCTTCCCAAGTGTTAGGCTATTTACAAACAAGCGTCACCTGTCCTATATGCCTTGCCGTAGTGCGATATTCGTTTAACAAGCTGTAGTGATACCTTCACGGACTGTTAGAGGGGGGGGAAGTGTGCTAATGCGCGCAAGACTGAGCGAGAGAGCTGATTGTGGGAATTTGTGTTCGTTTGTTTTTGTTTCGTTTTTTGCCCTGATGCTGGGATGAGAGGCTTTATGGGGTGCAGAGCACTTAGTCTATGACTGCAGCTGTTGTTCCAAGTAAACAGTTACATCATTCATTCAAGTGTCCAAACCATCGAAAGATCATTTCAATTATAGAATTCGGAATTAACAGACATGTTCAAGCACGCTAAGTTTTCTTTCAAAAAGGGAGAAAGTAAAGGAAGCAGTGGTTTTGAATGAATGGTATTTAGGGTCATTCTGTCTTTGCGACTTTTGCAAGAGTGTGTGAGGACAGTATCCATTCACTGGTGATACCAGTATATCCAGTCTGCACTGTATGTAGTTTGCAGTAGAACCAGCTACAGCAAATACATGTAATGTGTTGGTTCGTTGTTGTTAAGCATTTGATGTGCGCGTTGAAAACTGTTTGAATGTATTTAAGGTGGAGCCTTGACTGTTGTCAGTTTTGTCCCCTGATAAAGAAGAGTTGAGGTGTAATACAGCGTGCTGCAAAGTAGGTTTTTGACAAGGCCGTTAAGAAAATTCCGAGGGATCAAAGGTATTGTGCAGATTTCATTTCTAAGAAGCTTCTATCAGCTGTTCCATTATTCACAAGGGGTCGTGGCAGCAAATAGCTCTGCATATTTGATTTGGCAGATAATTATACCAGATGCCCTTCCTGATGCAATGCCAGGGACCTTTTGCATGTTAGACAACTGTGTAAACCATTACACTATTTTGCTACTGTGGTCAGTGACCATGTATATTCCTATTTCTAGAGTCTACATCTTTCTGGGTCACACTCATGTTTATCAACCAGGGTAAGAATCCAGATGAATTCAGAAGATGGAATTTCAGAGTTCCCAGTCTGAATAGGGTTTCTTACTTGGAAAGTCAGAGCAGCACTACCAACAAGATGGCGGCAATGAACGTAAGCAGTAATAAAAGTGAAACTTTGAAACTGTCATCCCACGGTTGTCCTGACCAGGCTCTATCATGAATGTACTGCAGCAGCGCTGAGTCCAAAAAATCCCAAAACAAGTCTTATGCTGTGTTGCCTGTGATGCATGATGGCTCTACCTTACTACGAAGCTTTCTTTTGAATGCGCAAACCCGGGACTGACGACACTTCCGAGTTCTGACGTCCAGTTTCCGAGGTAACTGTAACGCAGTCTCTTGTTTGCCCATTATTTGAAGTGATGACATAGCAACAAGCAATAACATTACAGACCAGCCAACAGTGGCCCTGTGATAAGTTCACACAGCAAGACTGCGTGAACTTATCCGTGTACGCAGTTAATGGGCATGCTAATGCAAACAAGGCACATTTGAACCACAAATACTATTTGAATTTAATGGGAGCGATTTGACTTTTTGACTACCGAAGACCTCAAACTGCTCCCAGATGACTGCTCGTAGTTGTGGCAGACTGGCTAGCTTTACCTGACAGTTTGCACTGGACCTCATTTACTAATTATTATTTAAAGAAGTTCCACACAGGGCTTATTGATGGGAGTCGCCTCTGGCTTTATACTTTTACTCTATTCATGTTTGTACAGCGCAATTCAATCGAATCAGTGTACACTATCTCACAGTATATTTGCTTGAAGTTGGTAGTGCATTCTCTTATTTGTGTTGTTCGCAAACAGCATTGCTAGGTGCCACCTTCCATTGCCAGTAGATCATCACATCTCACCAGGCACTGGTAAAAATGAGAGGAAAATGGATGTTTTAGACAAAAAAAGGACTATTCGATTAATTGAAACCCATTCTCATCTATCAACTGTGCAGCTAAAACACACATTTCTCTTGTTTCCTTTGCTATGGCTCATGTTAAATTTATTGAGTGTGGTGTGTGAGAAGTCTTTGGATACTTTCAGTATCTTAGCTAAGTCTTTTTTCCTTTTTTTGAAAGGGTGGCCTCATTGTTTTTTGTGTCCAGAAGCCTTATTAAAATTTGTGTGCACATTCTTTTAATAACCATGTAGCAAACAGTCAGTGCCGTGGTAGTCGTAAACATCATTTTTGCTTACAGAATGAGAAGTTTGGTTTGCTTGAACAAAGGAGTCTGGGTTGGAGTGAAATTCAGGGTTCATGGGAAATGCACTAATTGCAGTTTTCCCGACTGATTTCTTATAAGTGTATAAATTCTGGTTGTCTTTCTAAGAACTATAACTGACAGTATATACCAAGAAATTCTATTTTCTTTAATGCAAAATCAAATTTTCATTGTAAAATAACTTATTAAATGTATCCCAGATTGCACTAATCTAAAGCATCTTCTCTCATTGAAACAGCAGAAAATAAAGTCACCAGCTTCTGGGAAGAGGGTTAAATGAAAATGAGTCGCTGTGCGGCCAACTTAACCATTTTATTTTACCAAACAAGTACTTTGGATTATTTTGTGTCTTTGCTCACATTGAGGAAATCCCATGCTAAGGATATGTTAGCGTGTAGTCGTGAGTGTGTGTGTGTGTGTGTGGCTACTTGCATGTATTGTGCATGGATGAAACAGACTGGCTTATAAATAGTCATATGGGAGGCTGAGCGGCAATCACCGATCCAGAAACGGTGAAATCGGCTGATTCTGGTCCCCGGCTGGCTGATTGGTGCTCCCAGAGTCTCCAGTGTCCCTGCATTAAATGCTTAGGATGACCTTCACCAGATTGCCCTTACTCAGATGATGTAATGGAGGCCTTCATTGTCTCATTCAAAGTTTCAGTTGGGCATTCAAATGGGAAGCATTCAGCTGTGATTTAAGAGAACCTATAACTACGCTGAGATATCCGTGCTGTGCACCTGCTCCACTTCCATTCTGAATGCTGTTGGCTTTGCAAGTTGGAGTTTGCGTTTACATGCAAGTGCATGCAGACTTGGTTGGAGCTGTGCAAGCCTCATTATGGTTCTTATTTGATAACCTTGTTGCATGCCAGCTGGTATGAATTTATCAGTTTTTTTAAAGAGAAAATGCGATTCTCTGGTAGCATAAAGATTTTGGATCAGCCTATATTTATTGACAGCTGAAAAGATATTAAGTGCAATTTAAGAATTTAAGATATTGGGTTTGTTTTTGTGGTGAGCTAGGTGTTGTAATGGCACAGAGAGCTGGATATCAGGGCTTCATCACAGCCTAAAATCAATAGATGAGTCCCTGAATTAGTCCAGGAATCAATCATAGAGTATTGTACTGAGAAGTGGCCTACTAAAATAACTGACTTACAAGATCACTACAAAAGAGATCCTATCATAGTAGAGTGCATTGCACTTACTTTTTAAGATGACTATAAACACAGTCTGACATGGAACCTCAACCTAAAAATAATAATACTAGTGTAATGGTACCTTCATCTGCCCTGTATGAGCCTGAGTGATATGGAAAATAATTCTCTAATCTTTTTTTTTTTTTCCCATATCAGTTGATATTGAGATAAAACAAATAACTGTTTCTGTTAAGTTTATCTTTATATTTTCACTTGGGAGTAAAAACCTTTAATTTGAACTTAACTCTAGAGTTGCTAAGGGGACATTTTGACCCGTTGACATTTTAAAAATGGTAAAACTCAGTTCAAATAAAACCCCATCTTTTGCTAAAATGGGCTAATGCTTTAAATTCAGATATTTTTATTTATTTTTGGTGTGTGGGCTGAAAAAACAAACAAACAAACAAACTTAGAACAGCTAACCACGTCATTTTGATCCAATAAAAATAAATGTCAAACTGCTACTAACACTAGGTTACTTACCAACATGGTTATTTGCACACGTTTTGATGTTAAGCTAGCCAGATGTGATTGTTAAATATACTGGACCTCTTCGCTGTTTATTTTTGATTTTGAAGGCGTAGGATTTCTTTTTCCTCCTAAGATATCGTTGAAAGTAGTAGTATTCGTGATTTAAACTCTTATAGTACAATAAAATTCGTGATTGCGTCATCATGAGGCGTAAAGTGCCCTCTTCCGTCCTAAAATAATTTACCTTAATTTGTCTTGCAATTTTCCATATTCAGTAATGGGCACAAGTTAATGTTGTCCCTCCCTTTCAGCACTGGCACTTGTAAGGAGAGATTGGTTGGTTATTCGATCTGATAGACAAAGCTTTGTCTGGCTGTAATCAACTTCTCATGCATTTTGCAGGTGTTAGATTGGTGACACATCAACTGGGAGCTCCAAATGTCCACACTGAGGCTGTGGCAGGTTGAGTTTGAGCTGATGAAATCCTGGTTGTAGACTGAATTTGTGCAATATGTCAAACTGAAAGATGTCTCTAAAACGTTGCACTATGGCTCTCATAGGTGCATAGCCACACCATGTGTGCAGTGACAGTGAGAATATTTCAGTCTCTGCTACATCTGCTACATGTTGGGCTCTGGTAAGCGATCACTCGACCATAGTCCAACAGAACCTTGCTTAGGCCCTGTACTTCAGGCGACTGGGGCATGGTATGCTGTGACTACACAGGCGTGGGCGATATGGGGAAAAGCATTAAGTCTGTCGATATACATCACTTACAGGAATGGGAGTGGTCCAGTTCCTTGGAATTGTTAGTCTGCCTGCCTATCCATCCTGCCTATCAGGTCTTGCACTCGTGCAACAGTCAGCTGATTTCAGTTGGCGTGTCAGAGGAGGGAAATAGAGATACAGGCTAAAGCATGGATTCTTTTTATTGCACAAAAGGACACGATAAATGGGAAAGTGGAAAACTGCAACCAGGACAGAAACAACCACACTGTGCTGGTAACACAACTTTGGTTCTCTGCAAGCATCTGCACAGACAGCATGCTAACGCTAAGCTAGCCAAGAACCCAGAGTGAAACCTGAGTGAATGCTGAACCCCAGCAGCCAGACCCTGAACGTCAACAGGTAACAAACAGGTGAGCAGTCAGGCTGCAGCCTCCCCTTCTACCCGTTCAGGTTCCTAAAGCACAATCACTGTGTCGGTCACGTTTTTGTGCTGGTGTTCAGTTTTGCTTTGTGCGGTCAGCTTTGTATTCACTAAGATGAAGATCTTAGAGACATGTGTCCTCGATTTGTGTTGGTGTGTGAGGTTGTAGCCTCAGGTTTATATTGTTAAATGGGGATATGAGACTGTGTGTTTTACAGAGTAAGATGAAAGCAACGTTACGAGTAGTATAATGACCTACTTTTTCCTGGGAGTGATTATGTAATGTACTGCATTACTTTTAAGAAAAGTGTTCTGTGTAATATGTGTAATGATGACTTTTGTGAGTAACGACTCCAACAAATAGAAAGGAGCATACCTCATCAGACATGCACAGCATCATGTTCATTTGCATGAATGGAATTTCTGCTTAGTGGTGAGGGTGACTCTCAAAACGGAGCCAATGAGAATCAATAATTCATAAAAATTAAATTAAAAGTTCATTTTCACTCCCAAGTGAAGGTATAAGACATTTGATCTAAATATGATTCACTTATTTTATTTATTTATTTTCTGTCAAAAGTTAAACAATGTACGGATAAATGTACTATGGAACATTATACCACAGTATTTTAAATATTACAAAAATATAAGTTGAATAAAATAAATTAAAATCTTAATTCTGACCAAAAAGAACGCAAACAAAATGGAAAACTAAATTCTTTGGTCACTTCCAAATAAGTCATGTAGCTATTAGTACATAATAAATGTCAAAGTTATACTATATCATTTCTATATATTCAGTGAACCTTTAGACGTAAACAAAGGGGAACATAAAACTGACAAACGACAGTGTCAGGCTAAATAAATAAAACAATAAATAAAAATTCAAAAGAGGCACAAGAAAGGCGGCACTGTCTCAGTGAAGTGGGCTGTGAGGCTTGACCACAAATAGTATGAATACTTTGCAGCTGTTATACACTCGGTGTACTTACATGTGATAAGGCACGGTCCAGGAGAACTGTACCTGGATCTGTACACTCTTACACTGTGTGTGCATTGCATTGTGCAGGTAAATGGTCAAGTGTGCACTTATGGCACGATTTGTGAAAAAATGCTTTCAACATGGTTGCAGAGTATGCTATTCTGCTTCTTTGTCTGACTTTAAATAGATACTAATCCTAATGTGAGTCAGTTCTTATCTCGATAATGTTATATATCACAATGTAGTGCATTTTCTCTATTTACATTTAAATTAAATCATCAAAAATGTAATAAATATGGTCCTTATTTGGCGTCATATTTCAGTGAAACACACAACATGACCCCATGCAGTCACACAGGAGCTGAGCTCTCAGGGAGAGAGGAGCTGTCATTACTGCTGCCGCACGGTCGTCAGGAAACGAACCTGTCTGCGAACACGGACTGCAGAATGTCCAGTCTCTGGACACCGTTGTCTGTCTAGTCCACATATGTGTTGTTGCTGTGTACTGTGCCACGTTGCAGATTTCCTCCAATACTTTGGCCTGACACTTGTGATATACACTTGTGTGAAGTGTTTTCAGCTGGGCGTTGTGTACCTGGAGTCGAATGTTTTGACCAGTGCACAAAACCCCGTAGTTATCAAAATAAGTTGTAATGGCCGCTGTTATCTTTACGAGTCTTTATTTTATGGTGCGCTGCGTCTGTCAAGATGTGGCTAGAATGAGTTCTGTCGACTCTATTTGACAATCTCTCATATTTCTATAGAGGAAAAGTTACTTTGAAATAATTATCATTTCGTTGCCCTATCCTACAAGCACACCAAATCACTACCTGGACTTGAGGAGTCAGATGTGCTCGGGCATAGTAGAGATGATCATGTGTGAATACATGGTAAATCAGTCCTACCTAACCTCACGGTGGTCCCACGTTATTGCTGACACACGCCTTAAACTGCTGTGTTGTGTTTTTAAAAGAAGTCCTTTGGATCTCAGTTCCCATCCACATGAGTGCAGCAACATCCCCTCATTCCTACGGTTGTACTCGTCAATGAGCAGATGCCTTAAATGTTCTTCAGGATAAACACATTCACTAAGTTTTCATGTGTCTAAGAGAAGCTGGTAAAATATGAATGCCTCAGTTACTTCCACTTTGAGCAATGAACTTAGTGAGCAGCAGTAAGTGGCGCGGTGACGTCCTAATCCTTAGGGTTTTTTTCTCTCACCCTTACTTATTGCCCTAAGTAGATGTGGGGTCTTATTGAAGCTGAAGGCAAGACCTGCAAGCAGTGCTCCTGCAAGCTAGTTTTCTCATTAAAATAATTGAAAGTATCAGTCAGGATGCAAACTGAAACAAACCTGATAAACTGTTTTATGTTTCTGTGTTAGAGTTTCAGACAGTTTCACTGGATGGCTGAGTGAGTGGTTAATGAAGTGGCTTTATTTCTCTCCAAACCAAACAGGTGAGCTGAGCAGGTGTAAAATGACAAAGCGCAGTAACAGCCTTTCTACAAGTTTGAACATTATGCTCTTTTTATTGGACCTGATACTTTATATATCCCACAGACCACATCTGTCTGTGTTTTGATCAAAGGATTTTTCCAGATGATGGCTCAGATATATTGTGTTTCATCACATTGGCTCTTTCTTTCAAATGCAAACCTCTGCTGTTCTTGACCGTAGTTAAAGCTCAGCTTTTTGCCTCAGGGATGTGCGATTGGAAAATCTTATCTTCAAAAGACAGCTGAAATCTCATCCCTGTGAACCCAACACAGGGTTCTGTTAACTTGTTATGGATTTCATTATTTCATGGCAGAACTGTTGTACTTAGCAACAACAATCCCCGACCATAGTAAAATGCAAACCTTTTTTTCGCTGCTGCAACATCTTTGGCAGTTACTAAAAGTCTGACTAATTCAACAGTTTGTGTCCAAAATGCTACGATTATGTGTTCTTTTATGGAATTCAAATAGTGGTGTTGCCACTCTGCCCAGGAATGCTTGGACACAGCTGGAGCGTGTTGCAGCAGCTGTTTAGAAGATCAAACCTGTCAGTTTTTTCCATGTAGAGATGTACTCGTCATAAACACAAACCTTTGTGTTACAGCCTCTGTGTTGCATTGGCCATTATCAGGGCATCAAGTACATAAAATGTACACCCTTTGGAATATGGAATCTCAAATAAAATGTCAAACGTTAAATGTAGTCCGTGTATAGGTAGGGTGTTTTCAGGCACAGCTAGTGTCTCTGTTTGGATAGGTGACATCAGTCCATCAAACCTATCAGAGTGTTGCCACATCTGTAACTAGATCTTTGTGTCACCTGGAGGTTTTCCAGCAGTTAACTAAAGCTAACACTTATGCTAAACAATATTTGGCTGCTTTTCTTTCAGTACCTGCTGCAAACCATGCCCAGCTGGATCCAAGCCATCACCTGAACACTGATTGTTAAGTTAAAATGGTCCGACTAAACCCAGTCAGTGAAGGCAACGAGACTCATTTTTTGTTTTAAATCTAAGCACTTTGCTGTTATTTCTCTACGTTTGATAAATAGAAACATCTGCGACTTACTGCAGCACTGTTGGTTTTTGTGATTGCATTTGAAGGTGTCACTGGCGTTCTTTTCATGTCTGCTTGCTATGTACTTGAACAATATGTTCCCCAAAAATGTAAAAGGGTAGAAATTCTGCCGATGGTGTGCAAAGCTGTCGTCAGAGCGATCAGCAAAGATCTAGTCTCCGAAAGTCGATTCTGTTCATTTTGGTGTTGCACCTTCAGTGGGACAAATGTTTTGTCACTCATCCTCATCAGTGATGAACAGAATCAACTTTCTGTGATTTTCTTCTCTTGGGTGATTGCATCAAGAGATGGTACATTTAGTTTTCTTTACACTCTTTCTTTTTACAACATAAGTCCATATGTGTTATTTAATCTGAGCCTGACATATACTTCAAAATCTCCCTTTAAGTGCTTCCCATGGAAGGATTTCTACACTTTGGGGGGTAATTGGACAGTTCTTGTCTGCTGTGTTAAGAAACAATGGGTGGCTTAATTGAAATTAACCCAGAGGCTGTTGGTTTGAGTCCCTGTTTAGTTTAACATCAAAGGCTGAGTGATTTGATTAATGAAAGGCTATTATTATTATTATTATTATTATTATAACACACACACAAGGACTCTCTCATATAAAATAATAATATGATTGTGCACAAAGTTACATTTTTAAAAATTAATTTTCAGTGACAGTCACATTAGCCATTAGCCGTCTGTTGTCATTAACATAGCAGACTGTAGTTATATAAAAGATGAATGCATGACAGATAGCAGATGGAATATTGAACTGTGGCACGCTGTGGGTTGCTGGCTGTGCAGAGCAGCGAGGGAACCACAGCTGAACTGAGGAGAGTCCGGAGTGTGGATAACTAACCTGAGCAACTAGAAATGCAGAGCAGCCCAGTGAGATGGGCTTCAGGCCTGAGGAGCAGAGGGGGGCAGGTGGAGCAGCGAGCAGGCACATAGTAATCTTCAACTAGCAACTACTACGTTTACATTCATTGGTTAAAATGTGCTTTTTATATTGTTGTAGCCAGCTTTGGGTCAGTTTTAAAATTCAGGCGGTGATCAGTTCAGTCGTTCACACACACATTAGCGTTATGCTAATGCTCTCCTTCTACAATAATCAAATAATCAGCTGATGTACATCAGATGCACACGTCTGTGTGGCTTCCTGCAAGATGAAATCTTTGAGTCCTACAAGGGACAGAGAGAAAGCATGAACATAATGAGATTGCTGTAATTTTGTGCGGGATTTTCCCGCATTACAAGTGCTACATTTGCAGGACTTGATTACATAATATTGGCAATGTAAGTCTTGCCCTGTACATGGTCTTGTTGTCTATAGAAAGTATTTTGTTGGCACGACTATAACGTGTGAAACTGTCATAGTGACGAGGAGGAATAAGTCTTGACAAACTGTGCTGGGTGGTGTGATCTCTGCCTGGCTGTACATACTGTACTCTGCAGCTGTCAAAAACAACTGCTCACATCGCATACAGACACAATTGTCCGACCTGTTAAGTCATGAAAACATGTGCCCTCGTGTCTTCTCGGCTGTCAAGTATAGCAAATTAATTGAATTTTAATGGTGAAATGTGTACTTTACACGTTATTTTCAAGAAAATCAATGAGTGACAAACAAAACAAAATAAAATGTCTGAGATAGATATTACACTGCCACACTTTACCTTTGCAATGATTGTCCAAGTGCCAGTCTTTAAAGGCCGTGCCACACGTTCTCAAACGACTGACTGCTGCGAGTGAGAAGAACGTCAGTCGGGCAGTATCATTTCTGCCCACATGTGCTTAGAAATAATGTGCATTTGGCTGAGTTTGCTCATTAAAAAAAGAAATTTTAAGAGGTCTGGTACTCCGTGTACACGTGGGATTATGCTTAGAGCACGCACCTTGGCATTGCAAATTATAAACTGTGAAAAACGTGGTGTTAAAATTGGCAGTGGCTTTAAGTGGCCTTTGTCTGTGAAGTCATCATTAAAGGAGTAGCTATGGTTAACATTAAGACAACAGCATTAACACGTGCTGCCTAGTTTTCAGTATTATCAGTCGTACCTGTCAGTCATTACTAGTTCATAAACTGTGTGAATTTAACAGGTAACGAGGTTATTTGTTCTAAAAAGTATTCTGTTGCTTTGAAAGTCCCAGACTGAGGCTGGTAAGTTCACCAACAACTAGACTGAAAGGTGGCAGCCTATGGTAACAACTGTATTTGATCAGCAATGTAGTGTCATGTTAACACAAGCACAGCACTGCCTGTTTTTGCACTGTCTAAGAGAATCTTAAAGAGTTATGTTACTGTAGTTTTTGCACTACGTTAGCTCAAATAGTGTCGTCATCCGTGTATATAAAATATGGCTGATTAGTTTTGTCTTTTTGGTTCATCGAGCATTAAAGATGTACAGATTGTATCCATTGTCCTGATCCTATCCACTGCTGTGTGTTTTACACAACCACAGCACTGTAGTTAGGCTGAAATGAATTGTTAATAAGAAAAGCAGTGCTGTCTGTGTGTACTCTGACTCCTCTTTGACACACTACTTCAGGTTTTGGCAACTCCCTGTAAACCTGCCTACAGGCTGAGACGGTAACCACTTGTTCTCTTAATACCTGCAGGCAGGGGTGTGTCTCAGAGGGGCCTCGTCTGTGCCTGGTTCAAACTCACCGTGAGCTGTTGTGAAATAATGATAATTATTCTTGTGTTGCTCTTTCTTGGGCTTCAGTGGTTCATTGAGCTGCAGCAGCGTCAGTGAAGATGCTGTCCTAGTTTAAGGTGCAGTCTTTCTACACACAACTGCAAAAAGCAAAATACCCAACCGTTACCAAGACGGTGAGCTCAAGTCTGTGTAAAAGAAAACTTTTTTCTTTCTCTTTTGCAACTATAATCACCATTAAGGTCTTTACTGAGAGAAAGCTGCCAGGAGTCCTTAATCAAACCGCCTGGTTAACAAGCTCCAGCGTGAAGAAAAGCAAACTTTCTAGCTGTTAGTTTGTTTTCAAATCATCCAGGAGACACGAAAAATTCACACAAAAATTCTTTTTTGCTCCTTTTAATGTAAGAAAAGAATTCCAAGGAGACGGCCTAAAGGCTGGATATTAGGCATACCTTACTGCGTTATTTTTCAGGTAAAGAAAATATTTTCTTCAAAATAAAAAATTAGATTTTAGGCACATAAACACAATAAAAGGGTTTAATTCTGTAACTTTTAATTAAATGTGTTTGTCTGAAACAGGTCTGTCCTGTAAATGAGACACTGAGTCAGTGAGATTACATGTATAAATAAACCTGCATATGAACAAAAACCAACGAACAGTTTATTTCACTTTTGAATATTTAGTACTGCTCATTAATAAGACAAAAGTATTATAAGATTAATCCGTGTCATAATTGATATAATACTCAATCGCTAAAGTTATTAATATCTACGGCCCTATTTTGAACTAAAAGGCTTCTGAACAGCAGTAAATCTCGGTATTGATGAGCAGTGTCAATGTGAGTATTAATAATATTCTATCAGTCCCTGTGAGGTTAACATTAGCTTGTTTTTTGAACAAAAAGCCTCATCAGGACAGAATAGCAGGCAGAAACCACTAAGCCTCTGGCAACGTCCTATTTTTTTTATAGACAAGCAACTCTAACTTTAGGGCGTGACTGCTACTTTACCCTAGTTTAGATCATATTTCCTTTTTTGTGCATTTAAATTACTCCTGGTTAGCTGATGCTTTGGTGCTCAGTAATATACAAGATTGAGTATTCAGTGGAATCTTTCCATTGTTGGTGTCCAGACTTTGCAGGTCATAGGCAGACGGAGTTCATGACCCAGTTAAGTTGCATTAAATACACGAAAGTAAAAATATCGTTATTGCATTTAAGGATGTGCGGAACAAGTCAGCTAGACTTTAGACGTTAGTGCTCTTGGTAGTCAGCACTTTGTAAATCAGTCACCAGGAGTATCCCTGATTGAATTACATTTTGAATCTGTAAAACTACGTTGGTTTGTATTTTTAGCAGATATTTCAGTAACACTATACATGTTTTAATACTTAAAAAATCTTTAATACATCAGCTTACCCCAAGGCATCTCTGTATTATTATATTCATTTACCAACCTGGAAACCTGGAGTAATAATCAGTTGGATGATGATGTAGACTGTTCAACAAAATTAAAGGAGCACTTTTAAAAAAGAACACAGTGGAGAAGAAATAATACTGGATATTTAGACTGATACAGCCTGGGTCATTTTCATTGCTGTCGTTTGATGGAATTATAAATTACTAACAAACAGAGGGCTGAATTCAAAGACACACTTTGTGTGGGCCCCATGTGCTTGTGTGTTGAGGTTGGGGCATGATCCTAATGAGATGACGGATGTTGTCCTGGGGTACGACCTCCCACGTTTGAACCAGGAAGCATAACGTTCTCTCCGGCTTTTCCAGACCCCTCCACATCTGTCACCTGTGCTCGGGGTGAACCCGCTGTCATCTGTGGAAAGCAGCGGGGGTCAGTGGTGGACCTGCACATTCTGAATACCAGTGCTGGGCAGTGCGCACAGGGCCAATTAGAGGACGTCGGGCCCTCAGGCCACCCTCATGAAGTCTGACTATTTGGTCAGAGATATTCATGCTGCCGTACTGGTGGTCATTTTGCAGGGTCTGGAAGTGCTCATGCTGTTCTTCTTTGCACAAAGGAGCAAATACTGACACCAGTGATGGGTAAAACAGCTTGTATGGCCCTGTCCAGCTCTCCTAGAGTAACTGCCTGTCCCCTGGAATCTCTCCCATGCTCTTGAGACTGTGCTGGGAGGCACAGCAAACCTGACAATGGCATGTATTGATGTGCTGTTGTGGAGGAGTTAAACTATCCGTGCAACCTCAGTAGGACCAGGTATCGCCTCATGCTACCAGCAGTAACCCTAAAACTGAATTGTCCAATCGTCAGTGTTCTCAGCCCAGACTGATAATTGGTCAGTCAGTGTCACACGTGTCGGATTACAAGCTGGTGTCTTTCTTGCATAGACGACACCCTCACAGCTACATGCTAACATGTAGTGCCTGTTGGAGCTCCTCACTGTAAGTGTGGACACAAACATCTCCATAGTAAAATGTAGGTGGACCGGCACAACAGTGTTCATAACAACAAAGCTAATCGGGCACTTGACTAACCATCGCCCAGCTGGAAAGACATTTAAAAAAGTTAACAAGGGAAAATCGCTGAAACAAGAGCGACAGCCACAAGCCAGCAGCCTCAGTAAAAGCAATGTTATGAGACAAGGATCAAAGCAGTTAGGAGTGAAAAGAGAAGTAAAAACCAATGAATGAAAAAAGACCAAAGGGTTGATGTCCTGGTGAATTTGTTAACATACTAAAAAAAATTATAAAAGTATCTGAAGTTTGTTTTGTTATATATCTTCCCTGCACACATGATATATTTCAGTTGTTTGAGTGAGAGAAAATCCTTTCATGACTGCAGTTTAGGGGAAATTGGAAGAATCTTTTTTTTGATATATGCTATCAGTTTAAACCTTTATACAAAAAAATTGTTGTCTGGTGTTTTAGCATTGCTTTGTTGTATTTAATAGTATATAGTGTTTGTGTTGGATAAACAAGGTAGTCAAAGTGTATGAAACATTAAAAAAACCTTTAATAATGGGTTTTAATGTCTGTTTCACATCAGAAAAAGGGTGTATCACAATTTCGATTTCAGTTACAGGACCTTGAAATGTTATCATTGACAAGAGTTAACAAATGTAGAAACTCTGAGCCTTCACAGAGCACACGTTTTCAAAGAAACTGTATTGAAAAAGAAATCTGCTGTTAGAGCTATGAAAAATGTCTTTTTCTACTTCTTTTGTTTTTACGACTCCGGCCTCGTTGTTATTGGCTGTTATTCCATCTATTAAAAGAAATGACGTCATCTGTTTGGGAGCCTATATAAGCTGGTTTTCTTCCAGGATGGCAGTCCTCCTCCTAGGAGGCTAGTCCCTTTCAGCCACCCAACTTCGGTTGTCCTTATTCTTTGGATTTGGTTGTGTTGTAGTCCTTTCTCATTTCAGTCACTTGTTGGTTAAAGATTAGCACCTAGTTTTCTTTCACTCTCTTTTCCTTCTCATGTTAGGGTTAGTAATACTGCTAATAATGCTAAATACATTAATTTGGTGAAAGTTGCTGATGTCTGGATCTTTGTTATGTGCTAAAGAAGACGAGCATGACACGAGTAATTGCTCTGGCTAATGTTAGTATGTGCATCGGTCATACGTTGGCTTTTTTCTTTTAGAAATAGCAATGTTTTGATAGTTTTTATAAAATGTAAAAAAGTAAGGTACACCGGCTGATAGTGAAGTAGTGTCTGTCTGCAGTGGTGCTGTGCAAAGTTGTGTGTCGGCTGGAGGAGGCCAACACGACACTGTTGGTGTTGATACTGTTGCAAATGAGTGTCTCCATTCAATATTAGTTCTTCTATCGATTAGTATCCAATAGGACTGGGCGATATATCGAGATTTTAAATATATGGATATATTTTTAGACGAGATATGAGATGTGACAATATCGTTTATATCGATATAGTCTATGATACCTTATAATTATACTTGTGGAACCACAAATTTCCCGCTCTTTCGTCCACTTTTGTCTCTACGCTAGCGATGTGCGGATCGATACTGAAATATCGATTCCTCCGATACCAGTCATTCATGTTCTAGAATCGATTCTCATATTAAAATATCGATATTTTAGTAATTTAGGGTAAATTTGTAGTTTATCATTAACAGGAACACAGTGGAAAGAAACTATATCATTCGGATTGTCTACATTGGAAGGAACTACTTCCTCTTCTGCCTTTCATAGTCATGTGCGAAATACGGCTGTATAAATGTGTCGCAGCCCCTGGCGTGCGCACTCACAACAATGGCTGAGCGTAAATGGAGTCATGTGTGGACGTATTTTACCTCCACAAACAGCGTATGTTGAGGCGAACTGAAAAGGAGGAGTGGACAGGGACAGATGCTGCTAGGGCGAGACAGACGTCTCTGGCGGAGTCCTTTAGTGCTGCAGGCAGGCAACGTGTTCAAATAGCGCACAACTTCAGTTTTTTTATTTCTATATGCTGA
>VUQG01014547.1:0-27564 GCA_015106755.1 Etia nguti | reverse complement strand
TGGCTCAGCTGTCCGCTTGTTTATTTTCCAAATAAACCTTTCACAATAAAGCTGAAGATCCTGTTGAGATTTTTCAAAATAAACTAAATCACGTGAAAGAGGATGCAGAGTGTTTACAAATGAGAAGCAAAAAAGAGCCGTCAGGTGCTAAAAAATAAACCTCAAAACGTTAGGACAGGCTTTTCCCCGCAGCACGCCGTGTAATAAATACTCACAAAGAAAACGGCGGCCGTTACAACTTATGTCTAAAAATGTATAGTTTCATGCATCGGTCAAAACACTCGACTTCAGGTACACGACGCCCAGCTGAAAACACTTCACGCAAGTCGAGTTGCCAGAGATTCACAGAATTTAAAGAAAATGTAAAATTTTTGTGATATGTATCGTTGTCGGCCGATAAATGTCTTATATCGGGATATGAGATTTTGGTCATATCGCACAGCTCTAACATAAAGTGTAGCTCTTATTAGTCATTCAGGTTTGAATAAATATCACTTACACTATTTTATCACTTTATGAGATCATTTTGATGCACAAATGTTTCAGTTCATGAAGTACATCAATATTTCCCACCATGTTTTTTGCACTTCTGGGAAGCACATGAGGTAAAGTTCAGAAAAAAACATTTCTACTCAGCCAGTAGAAAATAGCTCCAATACCACCAAAGTTGCAGTAGGCAACTTTGCAGCCCACCTGCAGAGTTGCCTACTGCCCACCCCTTCTGCTGGTCAGGTTTTAAGCCAATGTGTTGACTTCTGACTCAAAAGAAAAAAAAAAAAAAATCACCAAGCTGGCAGCTAAAAATTAAACTCCAGATACCAAAACCAGACACACTTTAGATTACTAACTAGTACTGGTTAGGTTCTACTTACTGCTCATATTGCCCACTACCTATTTCAGCAAGTATGCTCTAAGATTGCATGCTACATGCAGCCATTATTGTTATAAACTCAACATCTCCTTACCTGACTCGATTGCTGCAAAATTTGGTGAACTGTGGTTGGTTGAGATATATCAGCCGGGCATCTTCTTGGTCAGCTAAGGATGTCTTTTCTGATGCGTCCTCTGTCTTTTCATATCCTGCAGAATGGGGGGAAAAGACATTTGATAAGTTAAAAAAAAAAGTCTTCTTTGAGCACAAATAACAGTGAGATAAAAAGGGGTTTTGAAGTGTTTGACTTAGTGTGTGTCGAAACGCACCCAAAGGGCTCTTCGGAGTCAGGAAAAAGAAAAGTCTAACTCAAACTAAATCATAGAGAGCTTAGCTGACCTTGGCGCTTTAGAGGTTTTAGACACATATACTACAACTTTTCTTTTTTCAGATTTATTGACAGGCAAAGTATTTTTGTTCATTTCTGCACTCTGAAATTAAAAGAATTCATTATGCACTGCAAAGTGTGTCCCCCTAGCACACAATGCACAACACATTAATCAAACTGTTATCACTGTAGGCTACAATCACTGCAGTCTACACAATCATTGAGAAGATGTTTGTAAGTGATGTATGCTAAACTTGCCTCACCTCGGGAGTGATAATCTGATGGCACTATATGGTCAAACTGTTATCCCTAATGGAGTGAGAAGGTACTTGGGAAATACAATAGGCTTGTCAAATGACATGTCACTGAGAGTCCATCTTTTATTACTACCTTCACAGTAAAACACCAACTTGGAGAAAAACCCTATTATATAACAAAAAGGAAATCACCTGCTCCGTGTGGACAGTGTGACTCATCTATGCAGGAAGAAAGGCAACACTGCCATACCACTGGTATATTTCTATTGAACTTTTTCCCTTAATAATGAAATTATCATTTTAAAACAGCATTTCAGTCATATCTGATGATCTGAAACACTTAAGTGCAACAAAAAAAATTATACAACATAACTCAAATTCTTTGAAAACCTTTTCATTTATGAACAGCAGAAACTCCATTAATTGTTCAGTTAATCATCACGCACTATTCTAAATTCTACAAGGAAAAGAAAAAAAAAGGTTATTAGCAGATTTGGTACATTTAGTGCTGAAAAATCTGTCCCCGCACGGATACAATTCTTCTTTCCACACCTCTGGAAAAGCGAGGCACTGTTCGACTCCCACCAAGTACCAAGTTCAGCAAAGTGGGATGGAGCTCTGTTGGCTAAAACAAAACCACCGAGGCCTTGTAAGGGCTGTATGTGGGTCGCAGAGATGCTTATGCATGTAACACATTTTTCCTTGTTGTTTTAAAAACCCTGACTAAATATTTTTGATTTGTAAAAGGCATTTCTGCATCTTACTTTGCCTCTAAAGCCAAGGACTAACAGATCGCAGATGCAGACGGGTATAACGCTTACGCCTTTAAAATGCATGCTTTCTATGCAGGAGGCAGATGCTGCGTCATGCGTCTAGGGACATTGCAGCCTGGAACTTGCCAACAATATCAAGCATAAAGCATGAAACTTCTTAGTGCAGAACTGGAAATAGGAAGTACACATCTCTCATCTCCTCTCACACATGTAAATAGAAGTGAGGTTTAGTCCTGAAATGTATACTTGCAGCAGTTCACGTTTAAAGTGCCCCCTTATTGAGAAGGTAAACAGACTAAAAAAAAAACAAACAAATGTCCTGCTGAAGTAAAGATCCTTTTAAACTGAAACACTGGAGAGTAGTACAGAAGAATATCTGACAGGAATCATGTAGCCTGGAAGATAAGAAGTGAAAATCAGCTATGTATTTTTGCTTAATTCTGCTGAAAGGGGAAAAAGCTGAGCTATTAAAGGGAACCTATTATACTTCTCCTTACTTACTGTCCTACATATTTGCTGTTATAGCTTTTGATCATAAAACTGGACAAGTAAAAAGCTTCAAATAATGAGGTCAGCATATGGTTACATAACCCCGGAGAGCCAAAAATCAGGCTTCAGACTGCTTTAAACGTTTCTATCAGCCTTTTTTTTGTACTTTTTCTGTATCAGTATCAGGGGAAATCTTTAATATGGTCATCTCAGGCAGACAGCTCTTGTCATGAGCACAGATGTTACAGCAACCAGCAACCTGGATTATTTTAAACTGAAAATCTTCAGAAAGTCCAGCAGACTCACAAAAATATAAACACAGAGCTGTAAATGAGCACAATAATAATAATAATAATGTATACTTTTTATTGATCCCCGTGGGGAAATTCCTCTCTGCGTTTAACCCATTCACTCAGTGAAGCAGTGGGCAGCCACCAGTGCAGCGCCCGGGGAGCAGTGTGTGGGGGCGGTACCTTGCTCAGGGGTACCTCAGGGTAGCCGTTCAGTGGATTCGAACCCCCAACCTTCCGATCATGGGGCAACCGCTTTTACCTACTGAGCTATCCCTGCCCCTTAACGTGGTCCCCTTTAAGGTGCCTGGGGTTCACATTTCCCTATTCTCAATTTTTAATTGATATGTCTGGATTAGTGACTTGAGCAATGCTAACAGGGCAACGCTACTGTAAAACTTCAAAGTCAACAGTACTCCTGGATTCTCAGATTGCATCCATGTGATCCATTGGGTGCTGGCTCGTCTTCCCTAGCATGCAGTGGTGTTGGCGCTAAAGGGAGGCGAAAAGGGAGAGAGCAAAGCTTTCACAACTATAGATATGGTGAGCCACAGTGTTTAAAATGGAAAGAAGGGCCATTCTCAGGCACAAACGTAGGGGGGCATGAGTGAGGATAGCTGGCAGGAAGCACGAACAACAAAACCCAGTGTCAGGAGGTGCTGTAACCAGAGCCCTGACCGGATATGCCCCTGCTGCAAACTGCTCCTAAAGCCCCTGCCTGCAGTATCTCTTTCTTTTAATGTCAAGTCACAACAAAGAAGGCTAACACATTCTCCAAAGTCACACTTCACGCTGTCACCACTCTTAATTTTCCTTTCTGCTCTTACCTTTCACTTAGCACTTTCTCACTCATGTTACACAAACCATGAATCTTAGATTACAGCTACTTGTTATTTTAATGATCCACTTGGCTTTACATAGATTATTGAGGAGTGACTGCCAAGCATCGCCTCCTTATAGTTTCGGTCCTTAGCATGTGCTCTAGGGCTAAAAATAAATGCCCCCCGTAGTCGTTTACATGGCTGGGGGTTCGCCATCACAGCCTTGTTACACAAGGCAACTGATCTGTATAGGTAGTATATTGGATTAGTGAGGTGACAAACCACTCATGGAAACAGCAACAGGAGGTAATAAACAAACGATTTCTTGTAGTTCATTTTTGTGCACCAAGAATAAGATCAGGGGTTTTTCCTGCATACTAAAAAAATTGGTACCCTCCCAAATAGTATTACATTTTATTATATTTTAAAGCCATGTTTTATTAAAGGTTCTATTTACTCAAGAATACATTGCATATTCTTCTACCGAAATTACTTTTGTTCCCAGAATTATATGATCAGCTCAACAAAGACTCAGAACTGTGAAAACATATTTCAACAGGTGATCTATGTGTTGCACAAAGAACATGGTTTCAGAAAATCAAAGACGTAAAAAGTCACTGAAAGACCTGCAACACCACAGTATTACATAATATTCTTGAAGAGTGGATTCATTGATCCTGTACGGCCTTTACGGTTTGGTGGTTCCTCTTTAAGAGGATGTGCCTTCATCACTCTTTCACGAAAGTAGGCCTCGCCTCTTCGGTCCAAAACTAAAAACTGAATTTGCAGCCAAGAGCTCACCTGGTGACACTGGGACGACAGGTAATTAGCAATGAGTAACAACACTGAGTAAAGGTGAAGGAAAGGACATTGACTTAAAGGCCTGTAGCTTCACTGAGTCTGGACTGGACGAGAACAGAGCTACTGGCAATAACTACAGCAAACAGTGATTTTTTTTCCTGTTATACATTAGTCTTCATAAGGAACCATTTCTATGAACTTTGACACTATTTAGCAATTTCAGCACAGGTGGACTCTCTGGAAGTTTACTATGCCGTAGTTAAGATAATACTGCTTGCAGAGTGTAGCTAGAAGATAGCACTGTAGGTTTATGGGTTTATATCACCACCTGTAAAGTCATAAAATTAATTCTCAGTGTCAGAGACTACCAGGGAAAGAAATTACAACATGGCTACCTTGTGATTATATATCATTTCCAGTTAAAGTGTTTTTCCTGGTTCAAAACAGGCCTTTGGGGGCGAAAAGTATGCACATAAATATAGATGGTCTAAGTCTAAGTTGGTCTAAGTGTGAGCAAAATGAACCCTACTTTAATCAAAGAGTTTTCTGTATTATTTTTGATCATATAAATATTTGCCTTTGATTGATGGCTAAAACATCCTTTATTTTGTGTCTTTTTGTAGAACTAATCCCAGACTAATGTTGCTAAATTTCATGAGAAAGTCTACTCAATGGCATCTCAACGATAACCAATGCCAAAATGAGATGGCCTCCACAGCAGGGAACAAATCCAACCAAGCAAAAAAAAAAAAAAGTTAGTTAAGAAGCTAAGTCTTTAAGCAGCTTGGGTTATCAAGGAATTACCTTCTACACTGGCAACAGAGTGAAAATGACAGGGATAGTATAGCTGGTAAGTGCAGCATAAGGCCTGTGTGGAATAGCAGGCCGAAGGAGCTGGCTGAGCAGCTGTGATTGATGCTGCGTCTCTGTGTTCTGAATGAGCCTTCGCAGCAGGAGCCGGTGTGCTGGGGTAGACCAGGTGCTGCAATGCACCAGTTGCAGCTGGTGATGCTGCTGTTTAACCAAGTCCTCTTCCTCTCTCCTTTGAGCCACTGTGACACAAGCAACTGTACAGGAAGCTAACAATACGTATTCTGTATTTTACTTGGTGCAGTAATGGTGTAAAATGTCAATATCAACATAATTTAGACTAAAGCCAAAACAGTGTGTTATTTGCTGCCGTTTGATGAATCAAGCTTTTAATCCAAAATATACATTTTATAGTAAGCATCACTGATATGTCAAACACTTAAGCAACCAAGGTTTGTATCATGAGTTAAAATATCCTCTGCTTACAGTGTCAGATGAATACCAGAAAGAAAAAGAAAAAAATCAAGCCTCAATAGAAATTATTTCCCAAATCTAGACAAATAAAGTATGTCTTTTCTCAGCACCTATAGGAAATACAAATGAATTTGTCTCATCTTCCTAATGCTATCAGGATAAATCGACAGAGAATGTTAGACTTGGACTCTCTCAACAGTTTGCAGTGTCTCTTGATTATTACCAGATTGTTTTCCCATTACAGCCAGTTTGTTCCACGAATGTCTCATAGTCTTAAGAAGAGTTAAGATTTGTTCTTGTCGAGCCTTAAGAGGTTTGATACGGTTACTATTCTTGCACACCTGATCCAATTAAAGGCTACATGTTGAACACTTTAATTGGCTTTCAGAGCAAAAGTAGCTCAAGAGCAAGAAAGTGGTGGGGTGGGCTTGACAAACTGGGAGGTAAACTAAATACTTTGGCCTATCAAGCAATCCTGATGCATTTATATGCCACTACTGAATGTCAGTAACTTTTGACTTCTCTCTTCCATAATTTGTGTTCTGTCATTGTGTCTCTGCACAGCCTCAGTAGATGGCTGCCCCTCCCCGAGTCTGGTTCTGCTAAAGGTCTCCTCTTGTTCTTCCTTCCCACTGTCAATGCTGCTCATAGGAGATTGTTGCATTTTTCGCTCTTGTAGGGTCTTTACCTTAAAATATAATGCAACTTGAGGTGACGGTTGCAAGGAACTGGCTCTATATAGAGAGAAAACTGAGTTCAATCAGAAGATATGCAGCTTTTTATCACATCAAGAGCATAAACTATACTCGAAATGGGGATTTTAATTAAAGGTCAAGGGGTCAAATTAACAATGGAAACGTTAAATTTGACTACAGTCGCATTGCAACTGTAAACGTGGACAAATTTAAAAGTAGCACACAAGGCCAAAAGGCCAACACTACAATCCAGAGGAGTTGGGGATGAGAATATGAGGAGGTCATTAAAATAACTTTTTCCCAGCTACTCCACAGAGGCCTCCGCATGATCTCCCTCCCCCACCATATCCAGTTCATTTTCTTTCCTTATGTTCACACACACTCTGCGGATAATGTACTGAACCACAGCCACACGTCTCAGTGGGATCTGCTCTTAATATTCCCTGGTGGACACTGTGCTTTTTCTCAGCACTAATGTCATTAACTGCAGGCATGTCACGGCTCAACTACCCTGACATTAATACAGAGACCAAGAATAGTGAACTGGGTGGATATTCACTGTGGGCATCATTCTTAATCTGTGTTTATAGCAGCACCTTTCAAATATTAATTGAACCCCCATAGCACCCATACCACTGAACATAAAAATAATGTAGAAAGAGGCGTAGAAAGAAAAGAGGGTGAAAAAAGTAACAAAGAGCTAAATAAAGCTCAGTGGGAGGAGATTCGCACACAGCTCTGGAGGGGAAGCCTCCAGAGGAAGGATCAATGCCACCGAGTGTCGTAATGAGTTTGGATGCAGGCCAGATGCCAGGATTATTGCTTGTGTCAGCCAACAGACAGACGGGTGGAACAATAGTCACAAGGGGGCACGTATTTTGGAGAGGGTGCCCAGTGGGAAAAAACTGGGTCCAGAAAGGCTTGGCCAAGACACGCTGGTCTTCCCCCGTCTGTTTCTGTATTCCTATTGCTGAGCGCTGCAGGTTACAGAGACACAGAGAAACCGACAGGCAAGGAAAATCCCTCTTCAATCGCCTCTGTATATTTAAGATACTAAAAGCATGGCAAGACTAGTTATTTTCTATACTTCTTCCACTTTAAACATAAACAACTTTCACACTTGAATATGAGCTCATTTTTATCCCTGGTTTTTCCAATTGAAGCTCATTGTTAACGATAGGTTAACGATAAGCCCAACCCCTGCTGATTTACAATCCTCCCGATGGTACTATATTAGCTCAGGTCAGGCAAGAATGCTGGGGGGTGGAAAATTATTCCCGGCATGACTGTCAACACAAAAAAAATGATAAAATGCACATACTGGCCGCAGTGACAGGAACCATAATGACCTGATAGTCAAGTATATTATCCAGCCAGTACCGCATCTTGTGACAGTCAGGCACATTATAGCACAGAAATAGCACTAATCCATGTTTTCAAGTAGATGATCAAATGGAAATAGTTATTGTGGTGTAAATGTATTTTTAGCAACAGTATCTTATTAATGTTTGACGTCAAATGAATCTCTCGTAGCAAAGATATTATCAAGATATCATTTCACAGTTATGCTACATTGTGGAACTTCTTTTTGCCAGCATCTATTATATACTTAATTACATAGTGATGACTCATGAGGATCTATGACTTATTCTTCAGAAAGGCCCATTAGTCAATCAGCAAGAGTGCACTGTAAGTCTAGAGGTAAATGAAAACGTAAAAAGGTTTCTCGTTCGTCCAGAAATAGGTTCTGAAAGAATAATGAGCGCAAGAGACTTGAAGGCTTGTCAATAAAGTGTAGTCGAGAAGGCACATGGCCTGGCCAGAACCCAGCTCCCAAGCAAATATTCAATCACACCAGGGGTAGGTGGGGGCAGGCAGCTGGGGGCTACGGACATTGATCCCATACAGACAGACGAATAGCAGCTAAACCAGTCAAGAAGCTCTGTTAAGAAAAACAGCACAGGGTACGCACAAATGACTGACTTTGCTTCTGTTTGCTTCTGTCTTTACACATGCAGACTACCGTGTTAACAAGTACCCAAATAAGTCAGCTAGAGGAGTGAGGCAGAACATGGAGTTCAGCATTCTCAGTCTGCACGTTGTTCACCTTAACCTGAGGCTATTTACCATTGTTATTAGGCTCAAATTAGTTCCAAACCGCTGGACTTCAGGATGTCTCAGTCTCATAACTCAGTGAGCCTAATACACCATTTATATCAGCTCATCGCCACCAAAGAAAGATCTCAACATGATTCATTTATGCCACATAAATATTTCAGCAGACAGAGCGGCTACAGTCTATTCATGGGAATGAAGGCCCCAGAGATGAAAGCCCCCCCCGCCATTTGTGAATGAGGAGAAGAGCTGGAGGGGAATATAGATACTGCCTCAATCTAAGCAACGGCAACATCCATAAGTCGCTTATCAGATCACAATGCTGTAACCAGCACTCACAACAACAACAGGGCAGCTGCAGATTTAATCCCCCCTCCCTGTTTGGCTCCGTCTGGCTCCTCATAGGCTCAGGAGGGCTACAGTGGGACGGATAGTGCAGGGACAACACAGGCAGCTGGGGCTTGCACTGACATCAGAGGGCTGGCCCTGCTCGGCTTAGTGAGGGATCTGCAGAGAGAGAAACCTTTCCACTGTGTATGACTTTATGAATGATAAAAAGGAGAAGCATATGCAATGAAATTTAGAGAAATAACACAGGAAATAGACCTTGTGGCTGTCGGTCACTCAGTTATAGGATTCTTCAGGTTTTTTTTAATTGAAACTCAAGGACCTGCCAACATGTTTTTTTTTTTTCAGAATCTCAGATTTAACCAAAACAACCCCAAAATGATGCAAAATGGTTACAAAATGACCTCACGGGGACATAAAATGGCTTCAGAGAAAAAAACGAATTGCAACAAATGGATGCAAAACAACTGCAGCATTACGGGAAAATTACCAGAAAATTTTAACAAAGGATCAACAAATTTCGGCCAAAATGACACACGAGTCACGACAACCACAAAGAGACATCAGGATACCACATAACCACAGAGAGAGACACAATGTCCAAAAACTCTCAAAATGACCAAGGGTCACAAGACTGAACAAACAATACAACCATTAATAATGTCCCAGAATTCATCAGGACCTGATGTAAGAAAAGTATTTAACTAGAATGAATTTAGACCAGGGGTGGGGGGGGGGCGGAACTCCAGGCCTCAAGGGCTGGTGTCCTGCAGGTTTTAGATATCACCCTGGGTCAACACACATGAATCAAATGATTAGCTCATTAACAGGCCTATTGAGAATGTCAAGACATGTTGAGGAGGTCATTTAACCATTTAAATCAGCTGTGTTTGATCAAGGACACATCTAAAACCTGCAGGACACCGGCCCTTGAGGCCTGGCGTTCCCCCACCCCTTTTTTAGACCTTCACTGAACAACCGCTAGCAAATAATCAAAGTTATACTCAGGCATTAGACAATAAACCAATGTCACAATTAATCACTGTAAAAGGTAACACACACACAGGTTTCTCCAAAAGTTGATTCTGTTCATCTGGACACACACAGGTTAAAAAACAAAAAACAAAACAGCAAGTTTTCCTTTTTGTCATCTCTGCAGGCAACAAAACACTTATTTGGAAAGTCTAGACTTATACACTTATACTTTGGAAAGACTTATATTTCAGTGGTCATGGGGGTATAAAGAATGCATATACAGTAGGGTCTCCAAGTAAATATGATAAAAATCTAACCATCTTTTGCTGGTAGGTAGGTACGCCTATTATAGTCGCTGGTGGTTAGGGCGGCAATGCCTTTTGTTGACTGTACCACAAAAAGGTTTTCACACTTATTGTTGCTTTTGATTTTGTTTGCCATCTCTCTCTCTCTCTTTGCTGTATTAAGCAAAATGTGAACATTAACATACTAATAAGCTCAAAATGGCTATCCATGTAAGCATGAGTGGTCCACTTAATTAGGAAATGAGTCTGTCTTACCTTACTCAGGTGAAGTCTATGCATTTTTGTGGTATTTCTGGCTATTTGACAAACAAAAGGTATCGCATGCTTGAGTAACTCAACTTGAACTCAATTAAATGGTTAAAAACATGCCTGTTCCTTTAGGGGGGAAATGCCAAAACTTAATGGTCAACAGTGAAAGCATAACCCTAATAATATCTCCTTTTGTAGTCTGATCAATTGCAAGGGCTAAAACACTTTACTTATTCTTCACTACAGCTCTTCTCTACTTTAACCTTTTGTTTTTTACAAGAACAGGAACAACAAGCTGTAATGGGATCTGGCAAGTTTTGGCTCATGTTAATGTTGCAAAACCAGATGGATTAGTTGACAGCTGCAGTATCGTATGTAGTATGTCAGGTTTAATGGGACTCTCCTCGAAGATAAACAACATAAATGGCTGCTTATTACGACTGCCAGCGCAGTTAGCATTATCCAAAGACACACTTTACCCTTTGTGCTCAGACTGAATGTGATTTTAGTGTCCCAAACATGAAATTTGAACAAATGTAAAATCAATCTTAAATATTAATGAAACTCCTACAAAATAATGAGATATTTATGAAAAAAAGGCTAGTAATTATTATTAAAAGTTTATGGCTCAGATTTTGAAACAGGCAACAACAACCGCACTGAGTTTTCACCACACAATTTCTGCCACATGTTCTCTAAAAATAGCTTTAATCTACAAATGGCTGAGTAATGACAATTAATCTGTGCCAGTGTTTCAGCGCTGCCATTTGACCTGATGTGACATGTTTGACGTGCCGGTGAGATGGTCTTAAACCAGCACCTCTGTCATCTAGTGCACAAAGTGAGTGATGCATGTCCAAAACATATCAACTGTTCTTAGTCTGACTGAGGAAATAATAATGTAGGTAGATGCAAGTTATTGTCTGTTATCTATTCACGCCTCAGTATTTAGAGTAGTACTGCTTTTATTGAATTCATGAAATGATGACTTCATGCATTATTCGCACCACCGTCCAATAATATGAGCAGGGATTGTTGGTGGTTTTGTCTTTGGGCTAATTTTAAGGATAACCTTGACAGATCAATCAGATGCATTATAAAACCGTACATTTTTACATATATTTTTAAAACTAACCATCAATCTGCGAATGCATTACTGTGACCTAGCTGAACGTAAACCTAGCTGAGACGGTATCATTGTCGTAAAATGAACGCGCTCTCGGGGATGGGGATGGTTGAGTGCGGCGCAAGGGCAGCGAGAATTTCATCTTCCCAACCACTGATGGTGTTGCTTTCCTGTGGAGTGCCCGCTGACACCTCTTCATCTGACCTCGTCATCCCACTGTGACACTGTCACACTGTCTGTCTCCTGGCACACGCAGGCTAGCTGCAATTTTCCTGCTGTTTCAGCCGAGTGTGCATCACACTTTCACACACTGGGGGCACAAAATTCTGCTCAACAGCAAAAACTTACGATGACAGAAAAACAGACTCAGTTTATGGCTAAATTTGCAATGCAGGCTTTCAGTGGGTTGTAAATAAGATTCGATCAGGATGTCAGCTAACCTGCTCATCAAATGATCTAATCAATTTCAGCAGATGGTTAGATTAGGGACCAGAAAATCAACGATTTAGTGGTTTTAACACGGAATCCAAGTGTGGGTTGGAGCTGGTCTTATAATTGAACCTATTGTGCTTTTTTAATTATTTTTTATCATACAAATACTATTACGGTGGTGGACGTTCACATCAAAAAAGACCATTTTCAAATTATGAGGTCAGTGTATGTGCAAGTAATCCCTGTAAACCAGAAGCTTAGACTTCAAATTGCCAAATGTGGTCATCTAAAGTACACAGCTCTACCTGTGAGCAGAGAAGATCCACCCACCTGCTGTTAAAAGAGAGGAGGAAAGGGCTGTAAGTTAGCTTGGTAAATAGACGCTTTAATTTTAGAATAAGATGAGAAGATAAATAAGCATTATTTTGAATTGTGTATCACACCAAGGTACTCTGACAGAGTCCAAGGGTAATATAAGCACAAAACATTAAGCTAAATATTTAGTTTGGTCAGTATTGCATTGTTTTTTGCTTTTAAAATGCACTACCACAAGTAGAAATAACTTGCTAATTTTATTTAATTTGTCTACCTGAATAAAGACCATCACATTCACATAACCAATGTTTCTATGCAAAGTAGAAAAAACACTAGTTTACTGCATTGAATAGATCCACGGTTTTGATAGCCTTCACACCGAAAGGCTCGCGGGGATGGAGTTTTTTATTTTTCAAGCTCTCAGAATGACTCCAATAGTAATTTATACAGTACTGCAGTACATTTCGTAAGAGCATAAACGATACGTTTAGTAACATGATATTATTTCAGCTTTACAGGAGCCCAGATTCATATAACAGATACTTCTCTTTGATAAGGTTACATCAAACTGTATTACTTCAGTTCTTGGATAGTCTGTTGCACAAGCAGTGAGGCATTTTTAAATATTTTTCAACATATTATAAACTAAATGATTAATCCCCTGAAAAACAAAATTAATAAAACAAACTACCAGGTGAAACACTTAGTGGGCTTTGCAACTTCTCATCAATGATGCCCTTTCTGCACTCATTAGATCATGTCCCTTGCCTGACATCAACATAACAACAAATATAGCAAACACTACAACAGGCTGCGTCTCTGCATGAAGACCCAACTCTAAGTTCTTAGTCTCTGAATCTATCTCTTAGTGAGAACATGCATTTTCACATTCCTCCTCACGGTGACCTGCCACATCCACTTTGCCTTGCAGACAGAGAGGAATCATTGAAGTGAGGGAAATTGAGTATCTGAAGAAACACATATTAGACTGGCTGCAGGTTAGTGATGGAGGCAGGACATGAAGTGGAAAATGGAGAACAGGATGTGTCCCGTGCCATCACATAGGGTAGAGAAGCCAGAGGGAACTTGATATGACACACCAGCAAACCCAGGAAGGGGATTTAGTGGCGTGTTGTGCCACATTATTATCAGCCAGTGATTCACCAGGCACACTGGCAGCTTTCAATCCCTCCAGTCTCCCTCCCCATGCTATTACAACTATTCAGACAGACTAAGGTTTAGCTAGTCTTATTAAAATGCTACAGGGCACACAGCCTGCTCCACATATGCTTGAAAAAAAAAATGTGGATAACGCCAGAGAGGTAGAGATAGCTTGATTATAGAAGAAGTAGGCTATAATGTCTCACTTTTAAATAGTAGATAGGTTATGAGAGCTGAAGAACTACTATTCTCCTTCTCCGCCCAAAATTTTGTGTATCAGGTCATGCAGCTCAAAAGGGAACAGAGTCCCATGACTTTTGGTAGCAATTCATTGCATATTTTTATACGAAATGTTTTCCCATTTATTTATTTTTTTTACAGGAGTGTATCTTAAAAAGTGTAGAAACAGTTTATATGGGTCACAAGGCTTTGGATGTTTATTGACTAAATCCACGTTTTCATATGTTTTACAGTTTTTCCACTTGGAGTTTTGTAAATAATTGGATTTTTTCTGGGAATTTTACCATCAGTGATCACATCACTCTAAATTTTGAGCCTGGAACACACAAAAATGGTTTATGTTGGTTTTGCTCAAACAAAAACTTTTGCTCTGCGTGTTTGATACCTTGAAACGAATGTTGAATTTGACAAATTTCACCTACAAACATTTCAAATGAGCATTTTTACTTGGGAAGCTCCTGCCACTCATGGCGAATTTAATGAAAAAAAGATCCTGACTGCACGTTGCTGGAAGTGGATGATGTAAACATCTTCAGAATGTTAACTGGCTGATGGCTCAAACAGAAAAGGGGCAACAGAACTGCCAAAAAACCCTTTAAAGATCAAAAAATACAGCATGAAATGCACAGCCAGTGGCTGCAGTGGACACTTCTTATTGTTTCTAACACTCGATTTCACTTCAGCTCTTTTTATGTTAAAACTTCGCACTTCTCCGCAGCTGGTTGAGAGACCAACAGCACAAGCAAGAGTGGCCCACAGACCAGCTGTACAACTTACTTTGTACACTGCCTCCATCTGACAACAATCGTGCCTACAGGCAGATGTATCGTCAGCGAACGTGCTACTTGTGCTGGACCATAAATCCTGGTTAAGGCCTGATTTAGACTTCTGCGGTGAATCTTTGTAGAGCCTACCACCTAAGCAACGTAAGTGGCCGATGTCACTGCCGGCATTTATGCTTGTGTGTGGTGCATTATGTGTTAATTACCTAGTGGTCATGTCCCAGCGTTTTATACGTAGTGCCAGCTGATAGAAACTCACTCCTGGGTCTAATTTCTTTGTTGTGGTCGTTTTTTTCCCCAGAGTCTTTCAATTTTTTCCACTCCTTTGACCATTCCCTCACATCCATTCAAACTGTTTTGGAACTCTCCCTACAGGATTTTGCTGACTTCTATTGATGCTAAGCTCCTTATATTGATTATTATTCCTTACATTGAGACAATCATTGCTCTTCTCTTTCTGACAAATATAAAAACTGTTGAGAAAGTAGCAGGAAATGCACAGGAGGAATTGATAGTACTGAAAAGGGCCAATCACTATGGTTACAGGCTGCATCAACACGACGTGTAGTTACATTTCTACGGCGGTAAATGTCAGGTTACATCGTAGGGTCTCAGAGGGGTTTGTGCTAACAACATAGTTTCGTGGTAGATTTTCCACTGAAGCATAAATCTTCAGTAAACCTCATGATGGCTGAGCCTGTGGTTGTGTATCGGGGTCAGTGCGTCCTCTTTCAGCAGAGTCAGAGGCCATTCAAACAGCAGCTTTAAAGCAACTCAACACAGCTGTTATTTTTCATAAGAGCAACACCTTAATAGCCTTAGAATCGATGCTTTATATCAAAGTTTTGATGACCATCGAGCTTTACAGAAAGCTTTGTTAGACTTTCCAAATAAAAGCTTCAACAAATTTTGTGCTGCTCCTCATGGGCATTAAATGATGCTGGATTTTCTGAACTTTTAAGACAAAAAGCTCATAAATAATAAAATTACATTGTGATGAATGCTTTTAGCTGTCTCTTCCATGCACACAGATTTATTATTGAAACAGTTATTATTATTAACACTAAACAAATTATGAAAGACCTTGAAAGTAAATCTTCACAAATATTAATGTCACTTATCTGGGCTTATAAAAAGTGCTGGCTTTTCTATATATAATTAAGTATTCCCTGGGTGCCTTGCCGGTGGCTGTCTGTCTCTGTAGGATCATACATTAAACGTGCTGATAAGCACTAATGTCACCTGCATCCCAACTGTCTTAGATAAGGTCGTTTTGGCAACACATGAGGAACAGGCTGGCAGTGATCTCGGATGTTTCCACAGCACAGCGGAGAAGAGTGACAAGGAGTGGGGCTGCACGTGGTGGCCAAGACTGTGGAGTGTGCAGCACAGAGGGGCCTGACGGACAGGCCGCTGATGGATTAGGTGGTAAGCCTGGCAGAGGGCTGCCCTTTCTAGATGGAAGCCTGCCTGATGCACAGTGGTGATTAAAATATAAAACTGAAGGGTGGGGAGTGTGCTTAGGCTCTTATAAAAACAACTGAAAGAAACGCTGCTGAGCAGACGCATGACTGAGCAAAGCAGTGGAAGTGGATATGGAGCCATGAGGCTGGAAAATACTTGATGCAAGAGCAGCAGCAGCACAGGCCATCAACCTGGAAGCACAGGAGGTGATCCATACCCACTCTGAGAAGGACTGCATGAAAAGAAATTTCCCCCGAAGCAGGCGGATAAGAGTGTACACAGAGCCAAGTGAAGTGAAAAGCTTAATTGTTTGCTCTTTGTAACCTAAAAAAGGTGGTGTAATGGGGACAGCAATAGCTGCTGCATAATTCATGTGTTTGTTCCTCTGACTGCAGAATGCTCCGCATTGGTCAACAGTTTTATACAGTCTCGTCGTATTTAATTATTTAGATTTCTACCACTATAATGCACAAGCTCTTCAGAGGAAATCCATCATTTCTGTTGTGCTGCACAGGATGACAAATTGCGTTACAGTTACCAGCCCTCAAGTGGCATTTTAGGACCAACAGACAAAACTACCACCAAGCAAATCACCTTTCAGCAAGACGATATTCAAATTCCAGTTTGAGATTATGTTTTTAGTTAAACCGCTGAATTTTAAGTAGCCATCAGAGCTAATACAGTTTTACTTTTTATTTGTATTTTGTTTAGAGTTTTTAAAAAACAAATCAGTTTTGTTTCAGTTAGTTTCCCGGGTGGATTTGCTAGATTTCTGCAAACCCATTATTTTTTGAAAATGTTCAGTTTCGGTTTAGTTACCATTAGTTTCAACATTTTGTGAAGGATGCCGACTCACAGTCACATAGTTTTTAGTTTCATTTTCGTTATCGGCAGTCGTCTTTTCTGGTAGTGTTGTAAGCAGACGTGAATTTTTTTTAACTTAATTATAACTGTCTGCCCCCAAAGCTATCCGCTTGTTAAGTCTGACATTATTAGCCATTTCCAGGCCTAAACGGTCCTTCAGTTCCTAACAGCAAACAAACACTGAGGCCGGATAGTTCAAATCTAAAAATGATATGCAATGTTCTCACTTAAGTATTTCTAAAAAACTGACATTAACAACACCGCTGTACCTTTGGATGTAAAGAAAGACATCCAAAGGGCTAGTTGGCATATAATAATGTGCTACCTTATGTCTAACTACTGAGTAATACACTTTAGCACAAGGAATGTGTAATATGAGGGTGAAATTGTTCTCAATAGAAGTGCATGCAAGTCCCCAGAGACAAATCTAATGATGTTGGAAGGAAGGTAGGAAGGAAGGAAGCTGCTGAAAACGAACAAAGCTTCAGCCAAGAGAACATCTGAGATGAACCTATCAATAGCAAGAGGTTAGTCATTAGTATGTTGCTGCACAGTGCTGATCATAAGCTTAATCCAACCTGAAAGCGATTCTTTTCTGAAGCGTTCCAATATTAGGTGTCTGAGGTCTGCAGTGTACGGAGTGAGTTTTATAAATGTAGCCTGAAGACATGCTACACGTGAACAGACAAGAGCCTCATCCAACGAAGGAGACACTTGAACCCAAACACAGTCATGACAAATCTCTGAACAAGCAAATAACTTGTTCTGTCACACGAAATTCACCTCTATGATTCAAGACCATCTGCTGGGAATATGGACTGGCATACAGTGCGTGCACTGATTACTTGCAGTGCAGCTTTGTATCTGGATGGTGGAGAGACGCTCAATAATTAAATCTTCAGAAATCCATTAGGAAATAATGCTTTCTTGCCCAGTATTACCCCCAGTGTATTCTGCTGTAATATCGTATAATATAATTTGCTGCTTTATTAGCGCGGTTTTAGAAGTACACAAAACTCTGAAAGCCAACCTTAACCATCATGAACTGATGATAACATTTCAAGAAAATCACCAGTCGATCAAAGTGTTATTTAACTCATCTGTAGCAGCTAAACTTTTAAGTCACGTGGCTTGTATCTTTACAGCTCAGTCTATTTAGAGTCAGAGATGTCCAATTCATTTTAGTTCATAGGCAACATGCAGTCCAAACTGATCTCAGGTGGGCCAGAATGGTAAAACCACAGCATAAGGAAGCGTCACTCCAAATTTTTCCCGTTCTTTAGTGTAAAGAAATACATTTTGAAAGCTTCCACCCGGGTCACAAATGGGATCTTAAAAAAATGTGAAGCCATAACCCTTTAAAAACTTCTCATAAAACAAAAGGCATTATTCCATGTTAAATATTTTTTTAATTCAATGAGCAATCCATATAGAAAACAGCCTAAGATGTGTTAATAAATATAAATGAAGTTTAAAACTGTATTTCAGTTTTCCACATTCATTGAGTCCAATATCAACACATGTACCTCCACAGCAGAAAAGGCACAAAACCTTCATAAACTCTGCATGTTACTCAAAAGGATTAACAATGCACTTCATGGAGAAATTGTAGTATTAAAGACTTCCACACAGATCCTTTGATGGGCTAGTTCTGGCCCCCCAACTGCATGTTTAACAGCACTAAGGCCAATTTTTGGAAAAAAAAAAAGTATTGAAAAACACATTAAACTTACACCAAAACACTGCTGGTAAATTACAAAGCAGATAATATGTATGATAAGGTGGCCTTAGACGTTACGCAACGACTTCATCTAGATGCATACAAAAACAAATTAGAAAAAGTTCATTTTAATTCACTTTACAAGAGCAGCCCGTCTGCCTTAGGGGCCAAAATTATATACTCAACAGCAATAACTCAGACTGAGATATTACCCAGACCTCTGCAGTTATAAATCAAGCCCAAGCCTTTCAAAATCAAGTGGCAACAGCGCTGCTACATTTACTGTGAAGAGAAACAGAAACTTCAGCAGGCATCATAAAAAATGGGTTTTTGTTACTGATGTCTGCAGATAAATTCAGCCAAAGCCCTGAGTAGTCAGAGGTCAATGTCAGCCTCAAATGAATGACTGCAGGGATTTAAAGACTGGCTGCAGGTGCACAAGTCTGCACACCTGCAGCAGGTAGGTAGACTTCTGTGCTTGGACTCTGCTGGAAAGACAAACACATCTTTAAACCTAAAATGCCACTAAGTGGCATTTCCTGTCCTAAAGTAAACAGATCCTTTTACAAGCATTCAAATCACTTAGGTAATGCCTATGTGTCTGCATCTTCATTCCCTGCCAAACACAATAGAGATGCAGTGGAAAGTTCCTGGTGCAGGGAAGGAGTGGGGGCCCCAGCTGAACCACAATGGCTGTATTATTAGACCCACACAGTTGTAGATGCCATTTGCTGGACACTTGTGGATACTTTGAGTAAGCTACAACTTAATCTGTTTTCTGAGATGATGGGGTGATTCCTAAGAGGCAGGATATGGCTTGTCTCGGGGTCAGGTGCAATCTTCAGCGGCTTCACTTTGACAACGCCTTTGTCTAGAAATCCCTTCTCCTCTATCACTTTCACTTTAGGCTAACTTAATTTTTTAACAAAAAGCGTTACATTTAACTTGAAAGAGTTATTTCCCTTGAACGTCTCTTAGAAAACTTCCAAACCGCCCCACCCTCTCTTCCCGCGGGTCTTATTTACGCCTATTCGGGGGGACCGTTAATCACGGCTTTAGCTAGCGAGTTACTGCACTTCCACGGAGCTGTCGGCCGGCCTTCTAGCAAGGAAGAAGGTAATAATGTAGAAGATTTTTTTTTTTTTGTCCTGGTCCCGAAAATATAAAACAGATAAAAACATTTTTACGTACCCTCCGCCCGAGTACGAAGATCAGACATCGTTCTCTGGACGGGCGGCATCTCTCCACGCAGAGCCGGGCGACGGCACCTGTCAAGTGGTGTTGGTTCTGCCCCCTGTGTGTTCTGGCTGCTGCTCCTCAACCGTCAAAGAATTTCAAAATTACGGCTAAAAAATCAGCGGAGGAGCTTCTCTCTCATGCGGATTGAGCTGATGCGTGTTCACTGCTGATGAGAGATTTACGTAAGGAATTACCAACTTTCATTTCCCGGTTGGTGACAGAACCATGCTCAGGAGTCCACCGCCTCATGCATCCCCCAGCATCTCGGTTCGCACGGCGGACTGAAGCCGTCAGACGTCCCCCTGATATAGTAAGAGTGGACACGGACTAACCATAAACTGAAGTGAGGTGGACGGTGCCGCTTCACATTATGGACTGTACCACTTGCAGAAATAGCGGGAGGGGTTAACACATCAAAATAACCGTAATTTCGCCTTGGCTAGGATTAAAAGAAGTAATGGAAATACAATTTAGCTGATAATATCGAGACGTTACAGTGCTGTACTTCAATCCCCGTCACTCATAATCATTAAAACGCTAGATTATTTTTAAAAATGGTCTTGAAACTGTTGGTTGGCGTGAGTACATCCCCCCTCTGCGGTAGACATTCACATGTTGGGAGTTGGCTTATTACAACGGAATCATGTTTTTGTGTATTAAACGTGGTTTGCGCACTATCAGCAAATAGAAATCACTATTTAATGAACCGGTATGCATAAAACTACAGTCGGAGATTTTGTTTTATAAAACAAAAATCATTTCCATTCATGGCAAGTCCCCATTCATCTCTCTTTTTTTTCTTTTTCTTTTTTTTTTTTGCAATACACGCCACTATATCGGTACACCTGTCTGTACAAGTCACCTATGTTTGATGCCATTTAGATGATTGCTGATTTAGAAATACAGTACAAACAATATTTTACTGAGACAAACAATGAAATGTAGTTAATTTGAAAAATCAGACTTGTATATTATAAAAAAGCAGATATTTTTTCCTAATTACTTTTTGTTTTTCATTGCTGTTGTTAATGTGTCACTTCTGAGATAAGCGTAATTCAGAGCTTATCAGTGGTTATTATTTAATAGGTATAAATCGTGGAAAATAAAGATGAACACTGAATACTGACATTTTGAGAAAGAGAGTTGGTTACAAAAGCACTGCCAACATTAGTAGCTGGGGGTTAAAGCTTACCCCCATGCTGTTAAGTATCATTTTACAAGATTGCACATTGTTAGATTTTATCAGTGGTTAATATTTAACTAAAATCATGTGCTCATAAAAGTTGGTTTTCTCCTTTTGTTCTTGCTTTGTTTTTCTCAATTAGAGGCACTCAAGTGACGCATAAGCTTTACCGTGTTATTAATTAAATTTATGGCCATTTTATCGAATGCGTGTGATGATTTTGTGCATTTTGCTCTTGCAAAAATGACCCTAATCCTATTCAAATAGAAATGAAAAACTGATATCCCGGAAGTGTTAACTTTTGACTCGCTAAAGCAATAAAAAACATCTTATCGTGACAGAAATAAGATGTTAATATATTGTTCCACATATGTATGAAGTAAAGAAGGACATGTTTGAACTACTGCACTGTACTTTCCATTAAACGCAGGAAAAAAATGCACTGATAAAGAACTGCAATCAGTCTGCAAGTCACTCTGATACTGCAACAGTTACCATTATTCACCAATATATGATGTGTAAGCACAACAAAAACACACATGGTTCATCTATACAGACATTTTGACAAGTCATGAGGCTTTAAACTCAGCATAATCTTTTGCAGAGAAAAAGAAACTGACAGAAATGTCTGTATGGATTATTCACTCTCACACACGGGTGATGTGTCAAAACGAATGTTTCTGATCAATAAAATAGCCCATTTTTCTGTAACAGTACACAAACTAATGAATGAAATTATCAGTCATCTCCACGATAAGCAGTTCTTGGAAGATGTAAAAATAAACTCATACAAAAAAAAGCAACAAATGAAAGAGTTTTGAAGGGACAGATCGGTGCGAACACTGTCAACAATAACAGGATCAAACAGTTGTAAACAGACGGTAGTATAAGTCACTGTGCTATTATGTGATTATTGTCTAGAGATGAGCTCAGCAGAAGATCTAATCCAGGGTGACTTACTCTAGCTCTCATCAGAGTGTCACTCTCCTGTCATGAATCTGCTCTAACTTGGACGATCGGTAACCTGAAATAGGACTTAAAGGAGGATATGCATGCAAAAGAACGAGGCTGTGCTGCATGTCTGCTGTGCATACAGTAAATCAAGTGAGTCCTCTTTCCCTCTGCAGTTGAATTGCAAATCACACTGGAGACAGCATTTGTACAGCACCAGCACCACTGCAGTTGCTTGAGAGAACTGCAGATACACTACAGCTGTCTGATGTGTATTTCTCACCAGCAGTATTTTCACAGTTGTTTTTGTTCCAGCTGAGAGATTCAATGCATATTTTCATCTGATCTAAAACTCTTTGATGGGAATGATTTAGGAGACTTTCCTCCTATTTTTATCCATATTCCCTTATAAATTAAAATCATTTTACTGTGGTGGGGATTAGAGGGAAATGAGATTATACTTCTACACGTTCGGCTGCACATCTTCCACAAAAAGCCTGCAGACTGTGTTCTGGGGGGGGGGGTTCACCTTCAGTGGCACTGTAAGTCCTCTTCTCAGCAGGAAAAAAGGGAAAAACAAAACACACAAGGTTTGCATGAGGTCAAGATGCACTACATCCAAAATACCTGAACATCTTCACCTCCTCCTTCTCTTACTAGCGAGACACATCTCTCCCAAAGATTTCCTTTCTCTCCCCCCACTCCTAATTCAACATCAGCTCGCCACCACAGGGATTTGGCTCTGTAGCTCCCATGGTTGCTAAGCAACAGTGACAAGAAGCCTGCCTCTTCGATTATGTGTGAGTTGCTCTGGTTTTCTGTCTTATAGCACATCCAGTCCAAACAATGAATCATTCAAGCAGCCGTCCAAATTTGTACCACTGTCGAAATCTGTGTCAGTTTCAAACGGCAAGAGTGTTTTTATCCATTTATTTATATCTTTATCAGAGTGACCTAAAAAGAGTTCTTTACTCCTTTGATAAAATATAGAAGTGTAAATATACCTACAATGAGAGTGTCTGTGATCAAAATTAAAGTACAGATCCAGTGGGACTTCAGAAAATCATAGAATTAATATTTTAAATCAGCTATAAGTTACCTACTAATTTAAATGTATTATTGCAACTAGCACAATTGCATATGGGTACCATGGTAAACCAGCTATGCAGTGAAGTAAAGGTAGATCCACTGTTGCCTAAATGCTCTCTGGACACTATAACCAACATGCTACAGTGGGGGAAACAATTATCTGATCGGCTGCTGAATTGATAAGTTTGCTCAACTACAAAGAAATGAGCAGTTTCTCATTTTTATTGTGGTTTCATTTTAATTGAGAGACAGAATATCAACTAAAAATCCAGAAAAAAACACATTGCAAAAAGAAGGTCATAAATTGAGTTGCTGTCATTGAGTGAAATAAGCATTTGATTCCCAAGCAAAAAATTAATTAGTACTTGTCGGAGAAACCCTTGTTGGCAAATGGTGTAGTTGCTCACCAGGTTTGCACACATATCAGGAGAGATTCTGGCCCACTAGTCTTTACAGAAACTCCCAAAATCCTTCAAGGTTCTTGGCTGTCGCTTGGCAACTCAAAGCTTCAGCCCCCTCCATAGATTTTCTATAGGACTGATGTCTGGAGACTGAGAAGGCCACTCCATGACCTTAATGGGCTTCTTCTTTAGCCACTCTTGACTATGTGTCTTGACTATGTGTTTTGTGTCATCATCGTGCTGGAAAACCCATCCACAAACCATCTTCAGTGTTCCTGCTGAAGGAAGGAGGTTCTTGTCTGAGATTTTACACTATATGGACCCATCTATTGGCACGTCAATGCGGTGAAGTCGTCCCCAAAGCCCCCATGCATGGATCATGTTCTTTGGATCATACTCAGCACTTCTTTACCTTCTAGCACACCAGGCTGAGTTAATGCCAAAGAGCTTGATTTTGGTTTCATCTGATCACATCACTTTCTCCCAATCCTTCTCTGAATCATTAACATGTTCACTGGCAAACTTAAGACAGTCCTGTACTTGTGCCTTTTTAAGCAGGGAGATCTTGTGGAAGGTCTATAAGGTCTATAAACTTGTCCTTGATGTCCTCTGACAGGTCTTTTGTCTTGGCTATGGTGGTTAAGAGGTTTATCCATAATTGATTGATTGACTGACTGTAATCTGTGCGCCACATGGACACAGAACTAGAATTCTGGCTGGTTTGTAGGGGTTCAAATACGTATTTCACTCAATGACATGTAAATCAATTTATAACTTTAATGCAATGTGTTTTTTCTGGCTCCTTGGTTGATATTATGTCTCTTAAAAAAATTAGAGCCTGTTCATTTTTTTTTTTAATTGAGCAAACTTAAAAATTTAGCAGGGACTTAATCTCAGATTCTGGCTTTTAAGTTTTCATATTTTCCTTTTTGTTAAAGGTCATACACTCTGATCAGTTAAAATTTTCAATTTTGTTTAAAAGCCTTTTTTTGGCTGAGGTAGCTGCATCGCTTATAGACTAGCAGTGCTGCTCTACCAGCTAACCACTTTGATCCAGATTGAAATATCTCTACAAATATTGGAGAAAATGCCATGAAATATAGTAAAAGACATCAATATGCCCCTTAGAATAACAATTTGGTGAACCTATAGATGTTTCTAGCCCTGTGATAGATAAGAAGTGCACAAATCCACATAGAGATCTTTCTGTTAGCACCATCATCATACTACAATTTATCAACATCAGCTTCCGGCGTGCTTATTGGTGACTTTAAAGTGAAGACTTTGCAAGATAAACATGACCACATAAAGATGGTGCACAGCCAGATATCTAGAGTTTGCTAACTGACAAAATTCTGATACAACACTACAAACCGTTCAGAGAAATGTTGAGCAAATGCATAAAAAACATGCAGAAGCCGGGCTGTCTCTGGCTGCTGCTGAATATAACATGACAACTATACAAGTCCTCCCTTTAACTTAAATCAGAAGCACCTGATATGCCCCAGTAACCTGTCTCTAAAAGCCTCGCTGTCACTTTCCCTGCATCAAACTAAAATGAATTTGTAGTGTCCTTCAGAGATAGCTCACAAAAATCATCCTGAATAACCAGCTTATAAATGATGATGTGTGTAAGCCCCTATCTGGGGGCCCTTTGCTTCTGCAGGAAAATACTTTGAGCCACTTTGCCGCTGCCTAGAGAGAAAATACTAAGGCAGCTTAAACCCTGCAACAACTTCACTGGATCCTATGCCAGAAGGTATTAAAAAGGTATCGTTGCTTACTGTGGATGATAAAAAAAGAGGATATTTTCCTCACTGGTATCTTCACTGAATTTGTGTAAATAACCCAAATTAGGAGGAAATTAGAATTTTTATAAGAGTTACATCCTTTTACAAAGAAAACTCGTTGAATTAACTGTTTTTCAGCTACACTTTAATTTAAATTTTGTGCTCTGAGGCAATAAAAAGAAAGTAGGGATCCACTGATTTCTCTCTTTTTTGTTTGTAAAAGCTCTGGATAAAGGGAGATGGGTTTGCTGAAAATTTGCTGCCTTCCCAGGATACATTAATCCAACTCCTACACACCTGGTCTGGATCATTTTTTCATCACTTTCTATCACGAATTACCGGTCCCTGTGCGAAGACAAATCAAACCAGGATGATGGATGCAGCCGTGCAACCTACAGCTCCATCTTTCATTCCTTGCCTACAGCTCTTGAGGGCGTGATTGGGCAGTGTGACATTTAGCTGTAATTAAATTGCATTCTGCCCCCTTGTGGATGTTGATCTCTAGTCAGGGAAGGGTGAAATGGTTCAATGGCCAACCACTCACAAGTGGTGAGTCACTGCATAGTCATTTGACCTGCTCACTATAACTGATAATATCTGGCGTATATCCTGTCAACTGATACGTTTAACGATTTGTAGGAGTAAGCTTACAGACAATCTCCAATGTAGTTTTTCTCTCTGGCATGAGAACTCAGAAAAGTACTGCAGACCAGCCATAGGCTGAGGCAAACATGAAAGGAAATCATGCTGAATATTCTTGTTTAGTCAAGCCGCATGAAAGCAAAGCCATTTTTCACCCTGCGCCATTTGACTTTTCCCACTCAGTAGCAGGCGAGCCGACAATCAGCAGTGAAATTAGAGAGCGTTACAGTATTAATCCTTTCAAATGACTTTTTTAATGGCAGTAGAGGTGGCTGCTGAGGTTATATTAGCACTGCTGATGAGCCAGGCTGAAAGATAAGCTCTTCAAGTTGAATAGCCTATCACTATCACAGTGCTCTCCTGTCTAAATGTCCCAAAGTGTGATAAAATGGCTGCTTGACACAACATGGCGTGGGCATATTTAACTGAATTTCAGATAGGCCCCCTTCCTGCCTTTAAGGAGGCAAAATAATTCATTCATTCATTCATTCATTAATCTTAAAGCATCAAGTATTATAGTGCCTCTTTGTCTTTTGTTAGCAGGAACCCACAGAGGACTTTTTTGTTTCAGTTGAAAAGCTGGTGTGTAGACAAAGTGGTCCTTAAAGGCACAAAAAAACCAATTCAAATGAAAACTACATGGAAATGGGCCTTTTATTACAATTAAAATAATAGTGTTTAAGTAAAGCAAAGTAACATGAGCAACTTTATCCGAATGCCACCTTCAAATTTAAAAAGTAGAATCTCTAATTGATCTATAGGACAATAAACAACGATATATGAACACAATGCAAATGGCTTTCCAAAATTCACAAAATACTGAAAACACTCTTCAGTTGTTAGTTGTTCATTAACCCAGCGCACTTGAATTTCTTTTTTTTCTTTTTTTCTTTTTTTTTTTTTGCCTGTCTCGTTTGGTTCTTTAGAATTGTTGTCTGAAAGCCAACAAAGATACCCAATGGATTTACTTTACCAAGTGGATCATCACGTATTGGTTCATTTGATTGACCTCTCTTGTTATTATTTATTTTATTTGATTTTCAGTTGTTACAGATGGGACAGACATGGCTGGGGGATAGGAAAGGGAGAAAGAAAGATGAAGGAAAAGAAAAACAGAGGGGAAGAGGGACAGTGAGAAAGGGCACTTAAAAAGAAAAAATCTCCTGGATCAACTTTTGAGAGAAAAAAAAGAAAAAAAAGAGAAAACAAACAAAAAAAGAGAGCAACATAATAAACACAACACCATCGCATTAATCTAGCTAAGTGTAAATAACAGTAAATACTAAATATTGAAAGTTATTGTGCAGCACGCAGGACCGACAGCGCACAATGTGCTTTGAGGTAGCAGCCAAGAAAGGTGTAGTTTGTGTCTATGAACAGTGAACACCTGTGTGCACACCTGTGTGGATCAGCACGCTTGTATTCAAAAGGTTTCTCCATGTAAGGATCTGCTAGAGGGTGTGGGGAGCCATAGCCCCATCCCCCAGGGCATGAAGCAGGCATG